>JABUQX010016856.1:0-32210 GCA_015478945.1 Trachelipus rathkii | reverse complement strand
TGTAACTTTGTTTTCTAAAGCAGAACTTTGCCGATTTTCGTGTTTCAACTTATCTTCTTCATTATTATTTTCTTTACGAGATTAAATTTCCTAACGCTGGATTTTTCAAAAGAAAATTATCAAAATTTTTTTTGGTTCTTTCTTTTTTATATAAACAAAATCCCTGATGGACGTGTTTTTACAAACTTTGAGAGGGCTGTAACTTTTAATTAATTCTTGATTAGTAGCGACCGTTTTGTTTATTTTTAGCACACTATCTTTAGTATATTAAATATTTTTGTGAAGCGTGTAAAGAACATGTTATTTCATAAAAAAATTCGGATGTATCCATGTATATAAAAAAATGCATCATAAAAATAGAATAACTATTACAGCATAGATTATAAACATATTATATTATTATTATTATTATTCACATTTTATTATGACATTTTCACTATAAATTCAATATTATTATTCATATTATATAACTAACTTAAATTAACCAAATAACATCACATTAGTAGATTATTGATTATTATAATCCGAATAATATAAATGATTATTTATTATTATTATTATTAATATTATTATTATTATTATATATTTATTATTATTATTATTACTATTAATGAATATTCATTTATTCTATTATTATAATATTAAGTAATTATTATTATTATTATTAATTATGTATTATTGATTTTTTTTTTGATTTTTATTATTGTTATTATTATTATTACCTATTAATTCAATTTATATTTAATTATTAGTATAATTTGTACTTATTTAATTATGTTTTGTTGATTATCGATATTATAAGTAATATTACGATTCTATACTGTCACCATAATAAAAATCATTAATTATTATTAATATTATTACTATTAGTTCATTATTAATTATTATAGATTATTATTATTATTATCTATTATTTATCTATTTATTATTATTATTATTTACATATAAATTACGCAAGTAAATAATTATTTTTTATTATATCGATATCTATAAAGCGTGAATTACGACCTTCTATACTTTTACTATTATATTATTTATATTAACTATTAATTATTATTAATACTTATTCATTCTTGAGTAATTCAGAATATACAAGTGTTCTGTTTAATATCATGGGATTCATATCCGTATTTATATAATATTATCTAACATTCATTCGATATAATCGTTGATATTTACATCGTATATTTATGTATTATTAATCATTATTATTATCCCAAATTTACACTAGAGTTCATTATTATTATTTAGTTTATAAAAATTAATTATTTCACTATAATTCAATTGATTATTATTAGTAATCTTCATTATTATTATTAATTATTAATTCAATTATAATAGTATATAATTATTATATTATTATTAATATTTATTATTATAATTACTCTTCTAATAAATTAATAATTACTACACATTTATATCATTACACTAATTTTAATTAAAGATGATCATTATTTAATATATAATTTTTTTTATAATATATTTATTAATTATTATAATTTATTTCGAGTATAATTCTATATTATGCATTTATTATATATATATTATTATTAATATTAATTATTATTATATATAATTATTTATTTATTATTATTATTATTATTATATTATTATTATCTATTATATTATTATTAATATTTAATATATATATTATTTATTATTAATTATAATATTGATCCATTTCAAGTGTAACATCTACCTCTAATATACCGTTTATCCATAAAAACATCCATGCGCGTTCTTTTGGGAATTACAGGAAGGGCAAGAGCTCTAGGATCGCGGTAATAATATACGCACAATTGTAACCCACTGAGCTGATCTGCTTGTGACCAAACATTAGCAGGAGACCTCATTGCTGATTAAAACTCTGGAAATTTTCAGAAGTAAGAAGAGATTAATAAATAAGTATATTTAACAAACAAATTTTCTTGGGAAAACAGATCTTGCATGAACAAAAGTGGGCATGTTAGGAAGAGTGGTGATAGAGAATAAATGATGTGGGTTAGATTGTACAAGAAGGAAATTTTATTTTGGATGAGTAATTTTGTAAGAGGAGAGGTAAATAGGTAGAAGTGAGAAAGTTGAAAGAAAGTAAATCTGCAAGGTACCAGAGTGAAGATTTTACTGCGTAAAAGCGATCAAGAAACGGGAGGCAATGGTGAGTTGATTGGATATGAAAAGTGCTTTGGTAAAACCAAAGCACATCTTATGGGAGGGCATAAGTTCCGAGGGATTATTGATAAGAGTAAGGCGATAAGGATAACTGCTAGAATTAATAGGGGTAATTAGTTTATTGATTCCTTTAGGGAAGGAGAATTATCCGCTGTATTTATAATACTGACTAGCTTAAAAAAGGATGGTTTCGGAGTGACTGAAGGGACTGCAGTGGTTGACAGAAACTAAAAGCGTAGCGTTTAGATAGTGGTAGAGGATATTGATTGTGTGGATCAAAAGTTCTATTCACACATTTGAAAACAAACAAATTGAAAATTAGAGAAAAAAATAAGAGAGACGGAAGGATATAAGACCAAAAAATCATTCGTTTCCGGAAAGAGAGATTTTCAATGAAAAACTTGCTGCATCAAAACAGGCGAAGGTGAATGTATCGGATCAATGATGATAAAGGTCAGTTTTAAGGGACGTGGGAAAACTCCGTATGGGAACAGAACTGTTAAGTTGTAAATATAATCATGTGTAACTTCGTACATCTACGGGCTTCTGAAGTGATACACTGTCTCATGAACTAATAATTAATATGAATATATACGCAATAGTAGGTTATCCAAAGTTAGTGAACGCCACATGCGTAAAAGAATAAAATCGGAGTCAACGATAGTTATAGGCTTGGTCTATCATTAATATTAAATAGCCCGGAGTCGAAGGGGCAGAAAAAATGTTTGAGTAGTCTCCACTTTGGTTCGAGTTTGTTCTGGGAAAATTGCGCATTGATCGTTATGATGGAAGACGAAACACTAGATGGTGGTTTTGTAAAGATGGTATGAGGACTTATGATAAGAACTAGATCAGGAATCGACGGTAGCAGGGCAGTAAGGGTTAGAATGGATGGATTGGTAAATTATGAGTGATAGAAAAGTGGGAAGGGGATGTTGGCACCTACCTATATTATTGCGGGATAAATTTAAGTTTTGTGCGGCGAATCGTGAGACTCTCTAAAGAGAATTTGTGGATAAGAGGAAGATTTTGGGGCAGGTGTTTGTTGTAGGTGTTTTTCTTTTGTTAACAAGGGCGGAAAGTTTTTAAGAATAAAAACGTAGATTAAGGGTAAGGTTTATGGTTGTGAGTGAGCTTCAGTACCTGCACAGGTCATCCTGCAAGTTAGTGGTCTAGATGGTTCGAGCAGCCTAAGAAAAAAAGCGTCTAAGAGGTTAGAATATTATAGGATAATATGTTGGATATGAAGAGAGAGGGATGATAACGGGATTGTGCAAGTAAGCTGAATCGGAAAAGTTTTTGTGCGGAATGAACAAGGAAGGTGGGGGCTTGGTTGCATATTAAAATCGTTGGTAGACGTAAAAGGAGAACGTAAGATCGCGCGCTTAGAGTTGCCGTCAGTAGGTTTACCATGAGTCCGGGGGAATATGAAGTTTTTAACCTCTGCTTGAATTTTAATGTATAGTTAGTAGTGGACCCCAAACTATTGTCATGAATAAGAGAATATTAAGATAATAATAGACCCAATTGTTTTTCAATTGGACAAATTCCTAGGTGGTGTTAGTTTTGAGAAAAGATTTGATTTAAAATGAGATATGAACGTATTAGAGATTGTGTGTTGGTTGTGAAGAAAGGAGAGTATAAATGGGAGAAATAAAATGGAAAAGTAACGGTTGAGAAGGGAGATGGAGTTCATGTGGATTTGATTAAGGGTTATGGATTTAATTTTGATTAGAGTGTGTTCCGCGTGTAGTGGTTATAAGAGCACGTAAACCGGTAATAGATGGGTGATGGTGTTGGCTGGCGGAAGTCATGCGGACCAAGGCTGGAGAGGACTGTTGAAAACAGTGGATTGAGAGTTTCGAGTAAAGGAATATTTGTAAGGAATTAGATAGAAGAAAATAAGTGAGCTTTGGCAAAATAAGGCAGAAGAAAGTAGTGCCAGTTCATATAGGATTTTTGAATGGCTGTGGTTTAGATTTTTTGCTTCTAGGTCAGGGCGGGGGGGTTTATGGTTGTGCGCTTTAATCCGGGCCATAAGGAAAAACTACAAGTTCTAACCAATGTTTGACGACTGATAACCATTAAAGATCTGAGGGCCGTTGAAAGCTCTTGCGAAGTTGGGTCGATTTTCTGAGTTGACGAGGTTCTCCAAAACTACAAATGGTATATAAGTGAGGAGGTCTGGGAATAATGGTCTATGGGTTTTTTCTCCTTGTTCGAGACTTGTGTTCAAATTCTTCTAACTATTATGCTTTTACATATCTAATTTTCGCTTAAATGTTAGCATTGCTTTGGCGCAAACGTTAACCCCAAGTAAACCAATGGGTAAGAATGTCTTTATTTTAGGTTAAATATAAAGTATCTTTTAATATTATTAAGTATTATATTAGTTAAATCGGAGAGGGGTTAGTAATAGAATTACTGAATAGTTTTATTAAAGTAATATATACGTATTTTTATATTATAATGCCCATTAAAGCCCATTTCTGATGATTATATATAAATTAGAGTATTATATTTATTAAATGTGATATCTAGTATACTAATAATATATTATATACTATTGATTGAATTTGATGACATCTTGTTGTATATATTTAGTAAATGTACCAAGTAAATCTAGAAGTATATTAATTCTGATTATTGAATATTATTATATACTATAATATAGTATATATATATGATATAATTAAAGATATAATATATATATATTATAGTATATAAAATATGAGTGATATATAATTGTATATGAAATATTTAAGAATAAGGGTTTAGTGAAAAGTATTGAGTTATTTTATATATATCTTTGTTAATATCTAATATATAATATATATATTATAACTATTTATATATATATTACATCAAATCTAACTATATATTTATATAATTATCTATATCTAATTACTATATATGTACCGTCATTACTATATTTAAAATGAATAATACTAAGTACTGATTAATATCAGTAAAGTTAATATATATCATATACTAATATATAAAAAATAATATTCTAATATATATGATGATTTTTTAATATGATAATAATATATATATATATATATATACATATAAATATATATAATATTATATATATATTATATATTAAAAAGGGTTAATGAATTGTTAAATTTGCCGAATTAACTTCAAAAGAAAAGATAGATTGGGCATATTTTTTTATCAAATTGATGAGTATAATAACTACGGAGGCGTTGTAGCGGAGAGATTAAACGTTTAGGAACCTGCCAATTATTGTAGTGAACATATTTACTTCCGGAGTAACATGTTTGGCAGAGATTTTTTGTTTTTAAGTGTTATTTATTTTTATTATTTCATCTCTTCGAAATTAAAATATAAGGAATAGTAAAGAAGGAAGAAGAGTGGCGGGAACTTTGCTTTTATAAATAGTAAAGTTTTGTCGGACTGTAATAATATTTTTACATAAATGACAAAGTAGTTCTATTTTAAAGCTTTTGTGATTGAAGATATATATATATTCTTTCATTTTCCTACTGATGATTACTTGTTTCTCTTAATTATATATTTATTTATTTTTTATTATTTTTTTATTTGTTTATCTTTTACAAGACTTAATAATTACTTAATAATCGTTCATTTACTTCATGATAGTATTTTTGAATATTCTGATAGAGAATTATCGTTGATTTTTAGGTTACCTTGGTATGAATATATCTTATCCGCTGTGAGGGAAGTGTTCATGTCCGGGGGGCGTCCAGACTGTTTTGCTATATATAAGTTACACTCTTCCTAAGGTGGTTTGTCTCTAATATTAGCATACTGTCTAGTGCTCGAGGACTATTATGTGAGCATGTTCTTTCTATCGTGAATAATGGCTTGCATTCTGTTCCTTGGATCCTTACCTGGAGCGGAGAGAGAATTAGAATAAAAAAACTTCCTTTTTGCGTTCTAAGTTAAGTGTATATTAGTGTGAATTATCTTTGTGAACAAAACTTCCAGCAACGGTCGTAGAGTCTCTTGTCAAACTTCAACGAGGGTACAAACTCAGAGTAGTCCTAATTCTCAATTATGGCCTTGTAAAACCTGTGAGATGAAAAAAACCATCCATGATTAGGTTTAATATAATTAACAAATATCTATAATTTGTAGGAGTTAAGAGGTCCCTATAATCTGCAATTCCCAAGAAATTCTTGGTGTGGGGCTTTGCGATAATAACAATCTATTCCAAGTGGATGCGATCCCTGGCAATGTTGATTGTAGAAGCTGATTGGTTGAAAAATATGAAAGATGAAATGTGGTGAAAGTGGACGTCTATTCAAGTCCGAGTGTATATATAAAACGAATATTGGTCCTGATGTAGGGAATGAGAACAGTTAATACCATAGCTAATGGTGATTACTTTTTTCTTAAGATATTAACTTAAAGGCTTGCTCTTGCAAACCCGGTATAGAATAAAAATAAAAATTAATAATTTAATCAACTATTCACAATTACGTATCAACATGATTGATGTGCCGATAAATCGTGGGTATAATTGTAATATTCTTTCATTTATTTCAGTTTGTCTTATCTTTTATTATCATTCAATCTTTACTTCATACAGATCGCTCATAATTTTAATTGCAATGTTTATACTTAATGATTTGAGACTTGTCTATAACTCGAGGCAGGTTTTATTTTTAAAATCACTTTAAACAAAATCTCAGATCGTTTTTTATTCATCTATGAAAAGCTAAAAAAGCAAAATATTATTTTTAAAATGCTTTAAAAGGAGATTTGGAAAGATTTGTTCATAAAGTAAAGGAGATATACAAGGATGCTTAAGTGATGCTGTTGGGAAATCGACAACGCCTTCTTTATTTGTACAAAACCATTTGTACACCTTCTAGATTTGTATAAACGTTTGAACGTGCGTAAAAGTAAAAGAATTCTTTAGTTGGGTATCAATGATTGTGTAATAAAATAACTTACATAATCATTGTAAGCAATCTATTTCCGCAAAGTTGGGTGAGTAGAAAATAAGGATCTTTGGGTAGATGTGCAATAAACCAAAAGATGAATTTATATAATTACGATAGATTATCAAACAAATCCGTGAGTATTAGAGATGCGACGAATAGTGAGAAAAGAAACTCATAATATTTACTTTTATTTTGATTATATCTATTTTGACAATTTTTAACATTGTAATTAAGGTGACTATTTAATACTTAATTTAATATTGCAGTATTTCCTAATTGGTGGCTTTACTGGCTGCTTCTCAGAAACTAATAAAAATTAATAGCATGGCTTTTAACGATTCTTTCTTATATTATTAATAGCAAGCATAGTGTTATTATTATTTGATTAACTCAAGATTCGGCTTGGCTTGGTCACAAGTCGCAATATTAATTAATTATTATTATTATTATTATTATTAAATTATTATATTAATATTAATTATTAATCTATTTATTTAATAATTTCATATAATTTTCACAAAAATATATATATATAATAAAAGATTATTCATTTAGATTTTTTGGCTTTAAACTTTATTACTTACAAATCTAGAGAGTTACCACTCAGCTTGTAACATAGGTTTGACTCATAGCTTACTAAGCCAACCTATCCCCCTTATTTTAACTGTCCGATCCGGACCTTGATGACGTCCGAATTGATCGTCATATTGCCTTATATTTGCGGAGATCCATCTCTGTCAGATCCTCTTATAAGACCTACAAGGTTACTAGTTTAGACTACTAGGGATACTTCCTACTTTTATTTAACGATTTTATTGATTCCTATCTAGTATTGAGCTTATTATTATATTATCGTATATGTCAATATTGGATTAAGCAAGTATGAATTTGCTGTCAGTTGGTGCCTCTACAAGAAATTTACACTAAAGTTCCTTCTATTAGTAATCATTCAATACGGAGTATTATATAGACAATTTAAGGGTGAAATCAAAATTAGTTAATTCCAGCCAAATTTAGAGATCATTCTGATTCTTTAACTACAGTCAACTACCTATACATTGCAAAGTTTACTTCTTATATTCTTATCATTATTACTTGTTTTATAAATTATATAAGATTCAGGTTCAACCATCTCATTATTTTATTTTCATTTGATTATTATTATTTATATATATGTTAGTGTTTTTATATTTATTCATATTATATATTATTTATTATTATTTATACTATTATGTTATTTACCTTTTGATTAATTATTATTGATTTATAGATTATTATAATTTACTATTATTATTATAAATTATATTATATTATTATTGATTATTTAATTTTATTATACTTACTTTAAATCACTTATGGAAATTACCCCATAATCAATACTATTTACTATACTTCAATATTAATATTATTAATATGTGTTAAACTTTTATTCTGCTATTTAATGTTATATTTTTTAATAACCTTTAAATATATGACCTATAATATCTTATATATTTTTTTTAATTATCTAAATACACAATCTAAGCAGAAATCTTCAATAACTTGTGTTACCTTGCTTGAACCATGTCTTAGCTAACTGTTTCACCACTCCCTCTATATTCTACTCTAACACTATATCGAGAGTCATTTAAATGTATCCTGCCGATCATAATGTACTAATATTTACTTTCTGGCATTCCGATAAGTTTTATGTGCAACTTGTTCAATATTACTTAAAATTATTTTTTGACTTATTAAGTGAATTTTGGGATTTGAATTTTAAGGTACAATATCCCTACTATAATCGAAACATCGGATAAAAGCTTAAAGTAATCTCATCATAATATATTGTATCAACCATATACATAAAGATTGAAGGAAATAGACATTTGTTAATTAGTAAATGGAATATTGTGCGATGGAGTACTCTGCTGAATATGGGAGGTTGGAAGTAAATAGGAAACTGGTTGCTTTCATTTACGATGAAAAAGTTTTTAGATTAATGGAATCATTAATAATCTAAATATTCCAGATGCGTCCTCAGAGGGACGCGTAAACTAGAATTGCTGAATGATATATGTGGAATTAATATTTTTTAGGATTGAAGAAGTGTTAATTCATGGGGGTTAGATGATTATACAATTAAGCTTGAGATGAAGGATATTTTTTTGAATGGTTATTTTAATATGGAATTAAAATAATTAATATACTCTTATTGGCTAAATAATGTTAGTAATATTTAAGGAGAGGTAATAATACAAACTAATAGTTAAAGTTTACTTGTTAGATAATATGTTTGCCTTTTTATTAATTTGATTTTCAATTTTAATGAGAGAATTACTCTCCAGCGAATAGAATTACCAGAAGTGGGAGGAGAGTCGGATCGGTCTCTAACGATTCGTGAGGTATGGTAAAGTGGTAAGGATATTTCCTGCTAATGATGGGGGCGGGGTTCTTGTATATTTTTTATGGCTATTGTTTGAGCCGACCACAGAGAACCCACAAATGATGTTAATTCTATTAACTAAAATGAGGAGGAAAACAAGTGTATATTCAGCATGGGTCGCCCGGTAATAGAGTAAATCATGTTGTTATCTCTAGAGTGCAATGATCCTTGCTCTTGCCCCAGATAGAAATTTTTTCAAAAATAAACATCATTTATTTTTTAATCAAAACAAATAATTACGCTCAATCCCCGACATTGTTGAGATGACAATTGTGTATTTTATAATTTAATTTTTATATTAAATTTAAATTTTATTATTGTATTAATTTATTACTATAATTTATATAAGATTTCCTATGTATGTTGTGTAAGTCTAAATTGTAGTTTTATTTAGAAATATTTAAATTTTTTTTTTTTTTTTTATTTTTTTTTTATATTTTTTTTTTATTTAATTTTTTTATTTAATAAACTTTTTACTTCTATAAAATATGAATAGTAATTTATCTAATATATGTAATCTTTTTTTTATTAAAATTTAATGTTATTTAATAATTAATTTTAGTGTTTTAGTTTTAGTTTGTTTTAAAAATGTAATAATTTAAGATTAAATATTTCTATACATTTTTATTTAATTTAAATATAATATTATTAATAATTAATTCTGATTAGTATAATATATAATTTGTACTTATTGTATATGATTATATTATATATATATATAATATTAATATTATAATTATTTAATATTTATTGTGATTGATATATAATTATATATAATTATTATTTATATATTATATTTAATATATTATATAATTAAATTTTAATATTTTATATATATTCGTATAATATTAATAATTTATATAAATTTAGAAATTATATATTATTTAATTATATTAATATATATTATGGTTTTTCGAGAGTATACGTTTTTTCGACTACATAATATAATATTTTTCGAGAGCTATACGTTTTTTCATAACTAAAATAAGATATTATTATTTATTATATTATTGTTATATTTATATATTTATATTATTTAATTCTCAAGAAAAATGTTCTTGTTTTCTTTGATTCGAAAATAGACCTCCAAATATTTTTATTACGTTGCATGCTGTTATCAACCCTAAGTTTTAGACTTGTTATTTAATTTTTTATTAATAAGTAAATTGATCTAATGAAGAAAATAAATAATATATAAAGCTGCTGAAATTACATTCGTATGGATCCAAATATTATATTGATGTAATTATATTAATTAATGTATTATAGATTACCATATCTAAAAATAACTTAAGGACCCTGGTTTATCCTAATAACTTATTCAAATTATTGGGGGAGAATATTGATATCTAATTCCTGGATTGAATTTTATATTATCTAAAGTTATTAACATTCAGATGCTAAATATAATTAATTCTAAGATAATATTAAATATACATGTCTTATAGATATGTGACAAAATCAAAATACACCCAGATTTAGGATGAATATCATAACCAGTCATCCTTTCATACCTGTACATTAACTATATACTTAAAGTTCTTAAAATCTTTAAATCTTTTTACATGTTAAACAAAAGCTTGTCATATATATACGCAAAGAAAAATGAACTTTATGCGTTAACAATTCTATATCATATAGCTTTGTCAATGTTCTTCTAGTAAGCGTGAAATAGGATTGACAACTAGTTATTTTCGTATTTAGATGTCGGTGCTTGTTTTCATTTAACTGTAGACATTAAGAGAAACGTTGTAAAAGTGGATTTGGAACAATGATAAAAGATAACAGTATAAATGTGCGAAATGACCTATATGTGTTACTAGATACTTATCTAATCGTAGTTAATTATAACTATACTGTGGTTGCGGTGAATTCTTAAGAAATATCGAAGTGAAAACATTTCATTTCTTAATTTTGTTTTATTCTACCCCCTAGAGAGGATATAAAAAGAAACAAGATACTAAAAACTTTATAGCTATAAATTCGTTGTTAGCTCTTTGACGGATTAGAATCATATTTCTATGCGTCAGTGTAATCTGAATGGCTATTCTAATTACATGGAAAAAAAGGAAAGTTCTTGATGGCAAATATATGTGACATTATTTTCTATTATTTCTATATAAGTTTCTTCTACTACTTTAGTTTATTGTTAAAATGAGTCAATTTATCTATCTACCCAAGTGACATAATATTACCAATGTAATACATTCGAGCTATTTAAAGTATATGTGACGTATACCTACCTCGCTTGAGTTTGTTTCTAAAGCAAATCCCCCTCTTTGAATTGAACTTAAAATAATATGTAGATGTATTGTTTTCTTTCTTATTATTATAAGTGTACTTCAGACAAGCGTATGCTCTATTATCATTTTCCAATTATATCTGCGTCTAAGTCATGACAATGCGCGAGATGATTGTCTTTAGAATGTTCATCAATTATGAATTTTAACGAAATTGTTACAGTAGTAGGATTAGATGAGAGAGTGTGTATTCTACTGAGATGATATTTCAAGATACGATACACCGATAATTGTCAATGTATTGTTTGGGGACGCTGTCATGCTAACACACGGAACAGATATAGGGTGGAGTTTCAGAAATAGATTTATCGGTTAAAATTTACTTAATTGTCTATGTTGATTAGAGTGATAGTGAGTCAAGTATCATTGAATGGACCGATGCTTCTGTAAGATAGCTCCCGGACAGAGAAAAGCAATTCTTCTTTTAATTGTGTTCGCGTCAGTCCTTACAACCGTATAGAGCACAACTTCCCGCTCAAGTTCTATAGGCCTCTTCATTACAGCGACCTTCAACTTTTTGAAGATATTGAGTATAGACTTATCACATAGAAGGATGTCACAGATAAGATGGGTTGTACATGTACTTTAGTATACCACACAATTTATTATAAAGTATCAACATACCTAATTGTATCATGTTCGCGACTCGTTCCTTAAGCTTTACAGCAATAAACAAGAAAAAGCAGAGATAACTACATTTAAATTGTTTAAAGTTGTTTAATGTGTGCAGAGAATCTCTTCTTATACATCGATAGTATATATGTCACGCGCTACGTGCGTGATATAGTGATATATATACGTGTGACAGTCTTATATCTAGTACTGTGTTACTCATCATTTAGTCGCGTCGTCGGTATACATGACACTAATATGAACGTGTATACATCAGACCTACAGCGCCAACCTGGTACTAACACACACTACTTCTACAAAAATTAATAATCTGTTATCGTGTAAAACTAACATTGCTTACATATCATTAAATTGGTCAGTGTTAAAAATTATAAATATTAATAGATTTGTGGCATAAACATCGAAATATATAGACCTTATATATATATATTGTATTATATGGTATAATACTAGTATATACTTAGTGTCCTCCTATTATTTAGGCTATAATCTTGGTTCATTCTTCTCTTTCCTTTCTGTATGGCTGTATAGTATGTCGACTATCATACTCTTACTGGTCTGTCTGGTAGTGTTCTCCTACGCCTTAGTAGCTTATGTTGAACTGGTGTCTTATTTATATATCTACTTATGATTATTATATGGGATCTGTGATTGCTATCCTATATGTTACGTACCTAATACTACTATATTTCCGCACATTTCTTGTAGGCTCCCTCCACCTCACTAGCGGCTTAACCTATATCTTGATAATTATACAAAAGTAAATATATAAATATTTTGTTACTTCTTTTTTTGATTTCATTTTTGTAATTTATTTATTTTCTCTTTTAATTCAGGGTTGTGTTTTTTCTTTTCTTTATCATTCTTTTTGTGTATATATGGAATTACTATAGCTAGCAGGTAGTGCTGCTAGTCATATTATTTACTCTATTCACAACAATACTTCAGCATTTACTCACGCTCTACTATATATATCATACCCTATACCCCTATATTTTTATTTTAGTTAGTTGATTATAACTATCTAGTATATATATATATGATATATACATTGCTCCTTTATCTTTATATATTTTCACCTTGCTATCGACCCCCCGGCAAGTTTTCATTATCGTTTATCTTTTTAGTCTCAACCGCTAGTGATATTGCTCATTACACGTGAGTTATTTTATCTCTAGTAATAGTTAATATAAATCATCTGCGCGATACATACACACACATGTACAAACACACTAACAGTTTTTATCGAATCTAGTATATATATTCTTTATATATATATATTACCTATGTGCTACACTGCATATATAGGTGTATCTATGCTACTATTATTAATATATGTTATATTATAAATATATATAATAATATTATTATATATTATATATATATTATTAGTATGTATATATATATATTATATATATATTAAATATATATTATAGTAATAATATATATAATATATATATAATATATATAAATATATAAATACGGCTCACTAAACTACATAATATATCATCACTCAAAATACGAATAAGACGGATGGCAGAACAAAATATCACCTCTCAGCACATACCAAGCAAACATATCCATAATATAATATATATATAGATATATATTATTATATATATATACTATTCTTATTATATTATCTATCCTATATTACTTATCCAGCTAACCCCCTCCCTAACCCCTACCTGAGCCATTTCGGCATATCTACTCTCTTTCCTCAGTATTTTATATATAACACAAAACTTTACTCCTAGGCATATCGGTATAATTTCTGTGCAACTTCCAGATAACACTATATCACATACGCTCTTCTTCCTAGGCATTATCATATACGAAGGTTAATCAAGCAACCGTCATCATTGGAAAAATGTTAGATATATAGATAATTTTTAGATATAGGGATAAATAGATAAGACCTTTCTGATCTTGTGCAATAATGTAAATGATACAGCATCTCATTTAGAAAAACAACCAGATTTTCTTCATAGTTTTTTGCATCTCTAATACAAGTAGACAAGTCCTACAAGAGATTAACTCGATCACTCGGCCCCGACTCATCTGCTTAGTAGGTTGATGTATATATATAGATATCTAGCCTACTCCTATTCCTGAGCTTACGATGATGTACGTAGCTATAATATAATATTTTATAAAAGCAGTAAAGGAAACGATATCAAATGAACGAATTTAATCCTTCAACTCCTAATACTTGTACTTTTGTCTACACATATTGCCCACCTACTCTCACACCTACGTACACTTACCTACTACCCCCTATACCTTCATACTATTCCTCATATCACCATAGTTCCTACCATAGCTATTCCATTATATTTTCATCTCCTTCACATAATACTTAATTATTATAGTGGCATTCCACCAACTACTTATAACCTATTATACCTACAATCATACCTGACTACCTGCCGTGATACCTAATACTATTTACTATCCCTGCACGTACACCTACTTACCTATATTGTCTCTCTATATATAATATATACTATATCTCTCACTATATATATATATTTTATATATTATATACACTAATATAAACCACACAAAACTGTTCTATACTCACCTCAAAATCTATAATATTTATATTAAACATACCGGCGCGTCTACACCAGCATCTATGGTAGTTTGACAATTTCGCAAGTCCTATTTATACAGGTACCTTTCCGACCTACTGGCTATATTTATATATATATATATTATATTACCTATTGCTATATTATTCTTCCATCCAATATCTATACTATCCCTAATATCTCATATTCATCAATACCTCCTACCATATATAATATTACCCGGGGCTTTTGCCTTTTAGATCTCCCCTCTTATATTTTATGACTACGTTATTATTTCGGACCTGTACACTTGTATACATAATAACGTTTATATATATCTACATTTTGTTATTATATTTATATCTTATCCTACTTATACCCCTTTATCCGTTTCAGTGTAGGTTTCAGACACTGTGGCTTTTGACAGATCACCGTGCATTTAATTCTTCAACTCAATATATATATACCCTTTATCTTACGTAGCATACTCGCTCTAAACACTACATGCACCACACACCACCACAAGAGAAGAGAGTACTTTTCTACGACAGAAATAATGCAGAAATACATAAGACTATTTTTACTACTCATCCTAATTGGTAATTAGGTCTTTATAATCTATATTTTATTATGCATATGTTAATAACTATAAACTAATAAACCTTATCTATATCAGCTTATTAGTTTATAGTATATCCATACACTATATAGTTATGAAATTTAAATATCTAGTATTTTTATTTATGCAATGTTAATAACTGATAAACTAATAAAATATTTTGAATATATTTATTTAGCAACTGAATAAAAATATTTCTCAACTTTAGTACTTTGAGGAGACTGCTTAGTCTGGAATCTAAGTTGGAACGAAGAAATAGTACAGCGGTCGTGGTATACGACACATCACGTATATTCTCCAAAGAATATTTCAGCCAGATGCCTCGTTAGCGGTTGAATATATCAGATAATAACTCTTGTCGTTTGTGGAGAACTTGAGTTTTCACTTAAAAAGATCAAGATAAACCTTCTCTAATGGACGAAAAAATATATTTTCCTTTTGCAATCCCACCGATGGTTTTATTTTATAGAGAAACTGTTAATAAAAATACTATTATTTTTTGATAAAGAGCTTTGTATGTATAATTTTAAATATCTATAATTTGCTAATTTATTCGAATATAACTGTTAATCTCAGAACTCTACTAATTATTCATATGAATTGAATATTCCCTTTTCTTATTTCTTAATCCTATTTCATCTTATAAAATATAAATATAGATATATAGAATAATTATAATTATTAATCATTATAATATAATATTTAAGACTTATAAATTATTATTATATCTATAAAATAATTCAATTATATAAATAAACAAATATGGAAGAAAAAATATATTTTAATATATTTTATAATATATATATATATATAGTTAATATTATATATATTATTTAGTATATTATAATATTAATTATATAATATAATTATTATATATATATAAAGATATTTAAACATATATATATATAATATAAAATTTTATATATGAATTATAAATTATATATATAACTAAATATATATACTAAATTAATATATATAATTTAATTTATATATATAATATGTTTACTTTTATGCAAAGATTAAAAAGGAAAAAAAGATATTAAGCTTTTACATGAGTGTTTGTATTATGTATATATTTAGACATAGATGTGGATTTCATTTAATATTTTTATTAATTTTTTTAATCTTTTAACTTATAATTATAAAATATTTTATTACTGTAATGATATTTATATAACGTTTTTATTTAAATGATAGTTCATAAAATATTAATACACTGCCATTCCTCGTAGGATTTGGCTTTTACATAATCATTAATCTTAGGATACCAGATAGTAACGTTCAAATAATTGTACTATCATCTAATAATTAACTTTATAATAGTATATGGGTTTATGCTTATATTGATCAATTTACAAAAATAAATTTGTTATGAAAAATATTTTATCTCTAATTATCTGGTAAATCACTTAATAAGACACTATTAATCGTATTTATATCAAATTAATATAGGTATATTTATAATATACATTATACAAATAATATAATTTATATGAAAAATTATTAAAACAATATTATTTTTTATTATTTACGTCATTTTTGGTCGAAACAATTATAATCTTTTTTAGATTTAATAGAGTAATTTTTAAATTCATTTATAAAGTTATTTTTATATAGTTTTATTTTGAACTTTTTATGAGGATCTATAATTTTCTATTTCAAGCTTTTTCAGCATTCTCATAACTTTTTGGCTTCTTTCATCCGTTTTTCAATGTTAAAATGTGCTATTTATTTACATGAACTCACCTTACTAGTTAGAGGAAGATTCTAATATTATCTTACCTCTTATTAAGGACCAAATTAATGTTTTGGCAAATGTTCAATAAACTTAATATTCATCACAACGTTTAATTTTATGTGATATTAGTGTTCTATGAATGTGTATAAATATATTCAGTAAAACATTATATAATGACAGTCTATATGAGTATGTATTATATTATTCGTGCATTTATAATTTTATATGTTGGTGGTTCACCTCCATGATCTTTAGGAACTTCATGTGTTTAAGAAAGAAAATTCAATCAAGATAAAATAAAATTTTTCCTCTACCTTACTGTTATTACGACGGGAACTCGGTTGCTTTACTTTAAAAATGTTTATGAAGCACCTGATATATTTTATAACTGTACGAGAATGTTCCTTTATATTAGTTACATAAATAGTGGAATTTTGTCTCATTTTACTATTTAGTTATTCTGATTGTCAGAGATTGACTTGTTTTATTCGATTACGCAGACGATAGTCACGTTTGCTTATCTTTGACTAGGTAATTAGATCTTTGAGATATTTTGATCCGAGTTGTACACAATATAAGTTGTGTCCTATATTTACATTTTTATTTAGTAATAAATGCAATTATTATAAAGCTCCAGTAATCTTTTTCCAATTGAGCTAAGAGCTGAAGAATCAATAAGAGTTGGTTTACTTTAGCCATACTAGAATCGCAGTTTATTATCTATTCTATACGTAATCTATTATCTACTCGATCTCGAGTTAACTTATCTGATCTATTTATCGTAGTTCTAATTTTCCTATGTATTCTATCTAGAATCTATTACGTATTCTATCTTCTATTCTATGGCATATATATCTATACTCTAATCTATGTCTTTATGTTCTATTTACATTCTTATTATCTATCTATCTAGTTATTCTCATCATCGATCTATTCATAGCTATTCTTAATCTAGTCTTTATTCCTATTTACTTATTTCTATATATCTATCTATCTATCACATAAATATAATAATTTAAATAAACAAATTAATCATCTACTATCTTGATCTATTATACTATCTAAATGCTATCTAATCTAGTCATCATCAGTAATATCATCTATGCTATCTATTCTAAATCTAATCTCTTCTGTTTCTCTCATCTACGAGTTCTTCTCCGTCTCCAGTCTCTCTCTTGTTAACTTCTCTCATCGTCCTCTTCCTCTCGTACTTCTCTCTCTTCTGCATCTCTCCTCTCTCTTAACTGTCACACCTATATATCTTATATATAATGAGTCATTTATTTACAGAAGTGTCTGCACATAGCAACCTTACTAGTCATATGCCAAGTACGTTAGCTATTATTTCATGTACGTAGTGAGATAATAATATACTATATCATCTCAATAGGGGTTTAAACCAACATATGTTATAGTTTTATATTATATAAGTTATTCTAGTTATGTGATCTTATTATTAGCTCGTGTAATAACCTTAGAATATATACCACCTATATCAACTTAATTAGCTTTAATGTCACCTTCTTTCACGTACGATAATGAAGGTTTATTATTATGGTTTAAAGATAAAGAGTTTTTTTTATAGTCCTCTAAAAAAAGAAAAAAAAACAATAAACAAAAAAAAACTAACCTTCCTTCTCTCTTCCACAAAAATAAACCTTGTTCTAATGATACTTGAAGTCTATTTATTTACTTTAACATTTTTTTCTGTTTTAAAAATATGCGATAGTTTGTTAATGTTTTTTTCAGAATGTCTTCATTAAACATTTATCAAAACATAATTTTAAAAAAATTTAAATTTAAATGGTTTGTTAAATTTATTTAAATTTTACTAGAAGTTTTAAACGTGTTCATTTGATTTTGTTCTTTGAATTTCTGTAATTAATCTCTTCATTAATCTGTACTGCGAAGTTTAAAGAAGTTTATGAGTCAATTCGGCTAAACCTGCTCTCTCTCTCTTCTCCAGTCTTCAGTATAACTATTGACTGCTATCCTCACCGGTTATAGATATCTTCTCTATTCATCTGCTCTCTCGTCGTCTCTCTGCTATCTCTATATATATTAATTTATAATATAATTAATATAGTACTATTATAAATATACTATATATATATATATATAGGCTAGTTAAAGTATTATTTATTATAATACCTTTAATATTATATATATATATATATTAGTATAAATATATAAATATAATATATATAAGTAGAGAGAGAGAGAGCAGGAGCGAGAGAAGTACTAGTGTCCCTTATAGTTCTGACCCTCTCCTTCTCTCACTTCCCTTTCTCTCTCTCTCTTCACTTTCACTTTCCCGTATATATAGATATATATAATTATTTATAATCACATTTCTTTAACGTAATATTATTAGTATATTATAATAATATAATATATATACATTATATATATAATTAATTTACTACTTGTAAAACTCCAGATTTTTAAAAATAGTAATTTTTTGGATCATTCGGTAGGTGGTTTTTCTCTAAAAAATAAATATTTCGTCTTTAATGTGTCGGGAATTAATAAAAGAGGAATTTTTAAAAAAAT
Source organism: Trachelipus rathkii (assembly GCA_015478945.1). Classification (NCBI taxonomy): domain Eukaryota; kingdom Metazoa; phylum Arthropoda; class Malacostraca; order Isopoda; family Trachelipodidae; genus Trachelipus; species Trachelipus rathkii. Next base: position 12,257 of record JABUQX010016856.1, on the reverse strand, counting down.
ATTTTAGCTGTTTATTTATTTATTTTATCGTTTCCTGTGTATATGACGGTTTGTTGCGAGTTAAGCAGCAACAAATGCCCAAATGGTGAATGCCCTTCATTTCATATGGCTTGTCTAGAATCGGTTTTCTAGATTTTTTTTCACTAATAATATCAAATAGATAAGTTAAGAAACAGAAATTATTTTCTTTCTGATTTATACTGTCTATGATATTCGCTAATACATTTATCCCAAACAATGACTAATAATTACATTCACCAAGCCTTGCATCTAAAGTTGGAATTCTTTTGGAACCTTAAATGTGTAAGTTTATTATGCCAGCAATTAGTAGCGTTATTAGCGTCTGGTAATTACAGATGTTTAGGTTATCTTAGTATTTAAACCTTAATATTTTCTTTAAATAGTTAAACCTCTTTATCTTTGAGATTTATTTGGAAGGTATTAACAATTTTGTATATTAAATTCAAATACGAGTAGTAGCGGGTTTGGATAGGAGAACTGGCTGTTGAACAACAAACTTAATCCTTCCTTATAGCGTCTGTGTCTATATTAAATTAAGGAGGAAATAATGACTCTAAAGAAATTAAATATAAAAATGAGTTTTTAAAAAAACTTTGGTCAAATAAAAATTTTTTTCAATTAAATATACCTTTTTCGGTGAAAAGCAATTCTTAGCTGGTAAATATACACGCTATATTAATATATATTAATATATTATATATATAAGATAAATGAAATATATTTATTTTTAATTTTTTATTTTTTACAAGATGTAATAGAAATAACATGTAATAGATCATTTAAGAGTAACATATAATATCTTGTTATATTAACGCATCTTTTCTTCTTAGTGATTCTGATAATGTCATTTATATTTATTCAAAAAGTAAAGTTTATATATATATAGTAGTATACATAGTAATAATAATATAATGTAAGTATATAATTATAAACACTTCATTATATAATGAATTTTATTATTATAATTTATTCATATAAGATATATTATATATTTAATATATATTAATTATATATATAAGAGATATACTAAACTAATTTAGCAATTTTATGGTCTGCAAGTGATTGTTTTTGTTTTATAATGCAATCCCAAAACTATTTTTTTATTTAAAAAAGATTTCGCTGAACGTTATAATAACAACAAGTTTATAGATTGGTTGAGAGGTGAGAATTAATAGGTACTATAAACATGAAAATTGCAATTATGTTTTAAATAATACTACACTACTTTAAATTATCGTCCTCATCCGTTTTGATTTATAAAATCTATATTTCCTTATTCAGATATTAGAATGTCTTTTTCGATTACACTACTTTTATTCTTGACTTAATTGGATAAGAGTTGAAAATATTTATAAATTTGTTAATTATTGTTTCATAAAAATATATCAAAACACATAATATTTTTGGTTCAAATGAAATATTATATTGTTATATGTTAGCATAATCTCTTAGGTACATAATGACGTTTTTTTCTTTCACTAGTCAATGAGTAATATGCAATAAAATAGCTCGAGCTGAAAATCTAGAGAATTAGACTGAATTGATTGGCGCAGCGAAAATGTAATAGTTCGAATAACCAGAAGAATTAAATCCGAAGTACCTATTCGATCGTACAATCCTAACTTAAATACATCTATGCTATATATTATTTATGTCTATCCTAGGGAATGATTGTACATAATGACTGTGCGCTGCACATAATGACTGATGTGTAACAATATTTTTATGCGAGTTCTACTATAATAAATATATGTTACTTTTGATTATGTGAATTATGTTTACATAAATATATATTACTGCTCTATTATATACAAATGTTACAAGTGTGTAAAACCAAGATTAACTAATAAAGGTCTTAAGAATAGTATATTTATAATTTGTACCTAGGTGATTTCAAGGTGAGTAGTGTGTAGTGATATTATCTAATATATAATCTGTACACATATAGTGTGTTATTAATATATTAGACTGTTACATATTTACTGTTATGTGAGTTTACCGTCAGTATATATATGTGTATGCCATGTGAGGTATGCATAAATATACTTTTTATATTATTACTCATTTATATATTATTATAAAATCTACTTATTATAAAATGTTTAGTAACAAATATGAATAGATATCTAATATTAATTATACTTCTATTAATAATGGGGGATGTATGCAGAGTTTTACCAAATAAGTATAATCTACCGTAAGTTTCACCTGTAGCCATAAAAGTAGATTTGAAACGGTTAATAGGATAGTTTCCAATGGTTGATGGCCATAAATTTAATTAAAGGAAGATCTATTTTTACCTAATGATAGTATAGGCCATCAGTAACAATCTTATGCTTATAATGACTAGTTTACTATTAGGTATTTACTTTTAAATCTATATTCTTGCATACTTTGCTTACGAGAATTCTTTTTATCAAATCACAATAAACATAGTCTATCATAGTTAGTAAATGAAACTATAACGTTAGTTTTTCACATACTATATATTATTATATATAATAGAGACGTAAATAAGCTCTGGATTGTTTATAATAACCCTTAACACCTATATTCTGTAACTATTGCGAGTAGCCTTAATACATTTAGAAAATAATCCGTTATCTGTTTAGTACCTATATTATCGGCGGATAGCTTTATATGAGGCGTTCGCCCTCGCTTCTTTATCATTCATAAGAGTAAGGCCAATTCTGCAATTCATCCGCTCGCCCCATGTTTTGGTATTTTTTTATAGTTTTATATTCATTGCACTTATATTAGTATACAGGATTAGGCAATTTATATTCTCATGTATACTACCTTTTTTTAATTTATTTTTATTCTTTTTTTGTCCCTCTATTTTATATCCCTCTTTACTCTTATTCTCTTCGCTTTATTCAGTCTCTCCCATCTTCCCTTCTATTTTTTAATCCTTCCTTTACTCATTTCTTCACTTTGTAGAAAGAACATGTAATTAATTAACATGTTACTAACTTTTTCTCCTCTTTGGTTTGTCTTATTGAATAGGGATTGATGATATAACGGTTAAAATTTTTCATTATCGAAAAATAGTTTTTGTTTTCGACGTTCGTAAGGATCGATGTCATTTAAATTAGTAATTGAGAAAGAATAGGAGAATACACTAATAAGTTTTATTTTGATTTCCTATCTCTTCAAGGAAATTTATAAACTTATTTATTATCAAGTATTATTTATGATTAGCCAAATATTTAGTACTACAGATTTTTACTATTTTATTATGTGTATTTTTCTATTATATGATTAGGTGAGGAGGGAGACTATTACCTGGGCAAAGAGGCTTTATTTTTATTAATTCACCAGAGACTGGGGCACCTCCCATTTAGTAGTCCGCTTAGCGCACCATCCGCAACCTCGAGAAAAATCGTAGTCGCTAGCGCCCGCTTCCGCACTTATTCAGACCATCAAACCTCCCCAGCTAAGTCAGCAAGTCGCACGGTCCCTCAGAACGTCTCCATCGGCTGCATTAGTGCAAATGTGCGATCTGCGTTGCGTACAAAAACAGATTGTTAATATTAAATAGTCTAAATAGTATATATCCTTACGAAAAATTTAATTTCTAATATTATCTTTCATAATTTAACAATTTCATTTACGAAATGCTCAAATTTTTTCAACTTCCCTCCTCAACTGTCAGGTCTTTCGAATAAAGCGAAAGCAATCTTCAGCATCATTAGCCATGCCTCTATTCAAAAAAAGGAATTAGACTTAAGTCTGATCACCTAAAAAAAAAATTAAAAATGTGGCAGTTAGAAGTTGGCTCTGCGAACCCTCATTCAGTTAGGTGCCCTCAAAAATGACTGCATAGAAAATACCAACCTTAATATGCTGAACATTATAGATCGTTCGCCCGCTAGTCTCCCAGCCGATTGCATGAAGTACTAGGGAGAGGCTTGTATACTTATAGGATCTTTATATGTAAAATCAATTTTCAAGAAAGTATTCGCGCTGGCTTTTGTATTTCTTAGCGGATAGGGAAAAATGGATGTGCCTTCATAATAGTGGAGTAGAAGTTGCTGTTGGGGCGAGGAGAGAGCGTGATTAGTTCACTTCCATTGCCGGATTCTGAGTATGTTCTAAACCCTATTTATTAGTTGAACATCCTTCTAGATCGAGTTTCTAGAGAGTTGCATTATATCAAACGAGATTCTAGCGTCCCTCCTTCTGAAATAATTATTTGACGCTCACCCTGTCTTTTCAATCACTCTACCAGATGACCAATATAGCAAGGGTTGGTCTAGCGCTATTCGTCAAGACTTCTAGTTGAAGTCAGAGATACATACATATGATAGCCGCTATCGACTCCTGTTCATGAGTCGATGCTTAATATGTTGCTACGATGTATCAGCTCCGGTAGCTAATATAAAATATTATTATTTCATTATGGGAGAGAGTAGTATACACTCACGTACCTGATTATGAAATAGTATATTATATAAACAATAAATAAATAATTACTAATATATAATTATAAAAAGAGCAACATTATTAGCCTATGGAATTGTATCATTTCCTCGCTGATAATTATGCACAGGTAGTTTCGAAAAATGGATGAATCTTAAATGAGACATGAAGAATAATAATTAATTTCATTAATTGAAGGACCTCATTCATTAATCATGTGACTTATTCTCGTTCAACTCCGATGAGTCATAGCTTAGTTGAACCTTATTAGTGTGTTATGCGTCTTATACTATTGGCCTAATTGTACTATACATATACTATCTATCCTTCAAATATAATATATATATGCTATTATAGAGTCTCATCCATATCTCCTATCTTATATAATCTCTCTTCGGATACTTATATATAAATATAGTATAACTTAACTAGATCTTTTAATTAACTTATATTTTCTATCAGTTTACAACGTTATCCTAACTTTCACCTCTCGCCTCATATCTATATAATAAATTATTGGGTTTACCACACAGAAATGATTATAGATCTGCCTAGTTATAGTATATAGTAATAAATATAAAATTGACATTAAGGCAATTTTTTTATACCCTAAACAGTTATTATATAAAAATGATCGTTCATTACCGATATTAATGTGTAAAGTATTACTATATGATAAATTTATCAAAATGATAGCAATTGTTTTTCAGAGTTTTATAATATTAATATAACAAATAAGCTATAATACTATAATAAGAGGTATAGATAATTAGATTAATAATAATAAACACTTTAAAAAAAAAAAATTAATATTTCTTTTTCTTATTATTAACTAATAAAAACTCTTAATATAGTAACTATACTTTATGGATTTCTTTAAAAAAATGGTACGGAAACAAAAGAGCGGAACTTTTTTTTGATCCGCACGTGCAAGTCCGCCTAATTTCCTGACGATACTAGTATGAGACTTATTCACGCACTCCGCTAGTTCCGCACTATTTTATTTTCATGGTTAGTATATAACCGCTAGTATTATTCGAGGAGCGGAACTTAAGCGGGACCTAGCGCACTAAATACAACGAGTCGGCAAAAGTGCCCTGACCTCTGTATGATAGTATTATGATATCTATCTTAGTCTATATATATTATATAATAATATATAGAGTAATATATATATATTATAATATATATATCTATAATATATATACTTAATATACAATATTATATATATATATATATATATAATATATATAATTATATTAATTATATATTATAAATAATTATAATTATTAGTATTATATATATTATAATATTATTTATTGATATATATATATATTCTGCTCTCTCATATGACTCTTCATTACTCCTCAGGTCGTATATCATCTACGAGTATGATATATATACTCAATCTAAACGTCTCTCTTCATCTATCTATATTATTCACTCTCATATTTATATTTCTCCCTCAGTCTCTCATCTCCAATATATTGATATAAATATATATATATATATATATATATATAATAGTATATATATATATATATATATATATACTATATATAATTTAATATTATGTTTGTTAATATATTATTATATAATATATTAATAATATATGAAACTTACGCTCAGTCTCCTTATAGCTCTTTAACTATCTACGTCCTTCTCTCTATATTATTACATTTAAATATTATAATAATATATATAACTTAAGTATATATATTATATTAATATTATTAGTACTATTATTAAATAATTACTATAAGTATATATATATACATATATATAAAATAATATAATAAGGTATATATAATATATTAATGTATACCTTTTGAAGCTCCTCTAATTTAATAGTTATATTAAATAAATAATATATATATATTAGTTATATATAAATATATATATATGAGTCTATATTTACTAAATAATAATATTAATATTATATATAATATTCATAGTATATATATATATAATATATATAATGTATATTAATAATATATATAAATATATATAATATAATATAAACTATAGACCGTACCCATTAATATTTATATTGAGGAAAAAATTCAGCATTATAACTCCATTGCCATAAATATAGCTAATTAATGATATTGTCCGAATGAATAACATTTCAACAAAATAACTACCGAAACCGCCCTCGTTCCAAGATTAACAAGTGAAAATTCGAAAACCTATATGTTATCACTTAAGCTTAAATATAACAACCATAAACTAAATTGGAAAAAGGTAATTAACAAATATTCATTATAACTAATTTTTTTAATATAACGAATAACGCAAGCATGCACCAGAATAACAATAGTTAAGTAGATAAAAAATAGTACGAAGGAATGGTGCACTAAGGTTATAATACAATATATTGAATAATTACCGATCTGCTTCTCCAGCGGCAATACAGGGATCGATTTCAAATTCTTGGCGATCGCTTGATTTGGCTACTACTCTATATATTCACCAGGATATAGCCACGTACTCAAAATATAATTATAATATTACCTGATGTTCCGAAATCTGTGTTAATACACTATAAGGATTGTGAAGTTAAGCTGAGCCCTTATTCTTCGGGAAGCTTTGTCGTAAAATTTATTGAGGCTGAGTATAGGGTATATTAAACAAGATGTTTCAGGTGGACCCACATTGAGAAGATAATATCCAAAGTGCATTTAGGTCTGGAGAACCCGTGACCGGGGCACAAGGTTTCGTGTACCTCCGCTCCATCCTATCGCAAGTTCGCGTGATACACAGTATTTCCAGATTAGAGTTTACGAAGCAACTAAGACTGAAAAAAATGAGCTGGGCGATCTCATCGTATCATGAAATACATTTATGATCTTAATGTAATGGGGACGGTCTTTTCCCAGTAGTGTTAAATGGAAAGCTCACTGTTTACAAGGAAATCGGCGACATAAACGTGTTATTTCACAAGCTTGAAAGCCTTGCGCTGCTAAAAAGAGAATCGGACGTCCTATCAAATGTCCGCCGCAACATAATTAAGGACTCCATTATCATTCAAAATCTATGATGAACTGGAGGTTTGTATTGATATGGCTTGACCTTTCAACTATTGCATTGTTGGGTTCTCATTCTACCTACCATTAGTGAGTTGTTGTTGTTATGCCTATGATACTGTTTCTGATATGAGCGTATCTCTTGAAAAAATTTTGCATCATTCGTAGGTTATAACATATAAATCTGTACTAAATGGTGCAGTGATGTCGTGCAATTTCTCCTGTGCATTACTCCCATCGACGACAAATAGCTAACTTACTTAGTCAGTCAATAACTGTTGGTAACATCAACTATAACAATAGTGCCTGCAACTACCGTTGGATGTATTATAATAGGTATCATAGTAATAGTTGCATTATTTTTTCATAATTACCATTATTCTTTGTAAAAGAACTGTCCGAAATTTGAAACCTAACATGTAGATTAGTGTTTATGCAGCATCTTTTCTCTGGTACCGACTGTTGTAGGACTGTCCCCAAAGTTTCTTAGAGAACTGTTCCTTCCGTCATCTGGGAAGTTTGAATATAACGTGGTTGCGAGGGTAGGCTCCGCTACCGCTTCCAATTAGTTATAAGTTTTATTTTTTAAAAAACTCCCTTACTGCTCTCTTAAAGACGCTTGATGGAGAACGTAGTAATGCAAAACAGTATATGCGGGATGTGACAACGATTAAATTGGTACATTCCTTGAACTTAGAGACGGCATAGACTACTGCTTAATGAAATAGTATCCGTTCGTACGACCCCATATAGTTAAAACAAAATGGACATAATCGCTACTAATTCACCTATTATGTGTTAATTGTTATTTTTGAAAATATGAGCAAGTCACTTGAACACATGAACTTTGACCGTGAGACATGCGGAGATTAGTATATGTATATACTGAAGTGAAGCGAGATCGGAATACTTAAGTCAAGATAACAGGTAGGTAAACTTTCCCTACGGTTATTTTATGTGTGCTTATAGTTCAAGGTTAGTTAAAGTTAGCTGGTGACCTCCGGGAGACTGTGAGCAGATATGGAGTATATACAGAATTCAGTACTATGTCCCACATAGAGTTTCGATCACCGTTGTAAATCTTGGACAACGAAGGTCGTTTTACGTGAAATGTTTGTTGTAACTACATATTGTCTTTAATATTTATGAGCAGAGGAATTCATTACTGAAGATTTTTCCTAGCAATTATTAACGCTACACCCCTTATTATATATATATATATATCATAATATTAATGATATTTTTTTATAAATTAAGAAAAACATATATGTATTAAATTTGTTTATATTTAGTAGTAAAAATCTTATTATATATAGTTAATAATAGGACATATATATTACTACTCTATTGATATACTAGTTATAAATTATCTTATATACTTCTACTATATTATAATACTACTATATATATATATAAGTTATTACTGTTTATGAATTTGATTTTTATTAAGTCTCGAAATCCTAAAAAAAAATAAAATAGTTTGTTTTAGTTAGTATTGTTCTTAGGGTTACCTAAAGTGAATTATGCAACCCACTTTTCAATTTCAATTTGAAAAAAATATAATAAAAAATATTATACATATTTTTTGCATAAGTATTTAAAAAATATATATATTATAATGATATATATTATAATATATGATATTAGTGATATTAATAATCAATATATTTATTTAATGAATATATAATATATATAATCTAGAGTTTTAATATAAATATTATTATATATATATAATAAATTAAATATATATATAATATATATAAAAAATTATATTATATATAGTACTATTAAAAAATAAAATAATTATATATAGTTTATATATAATATATTATATATATTATATATAATTATATATATACGTCATATATATATAGGGTAGTGAGTAATATATATATATTATAATAATAAATATTAATAGTAATATATATATATAGTATAAATCGTCATACATATACTCAATATAATATAAATATATTGATGTTTACCCTGGTTTTCAACAGAGAATACAACTTCAAAAATTTGAATTTAAATATTTGCATAATTGTTTTAAGGTATGAAAATCTACTTTTTTGAAATTAAGCCTGACTGTGGAAATTTTACTATATGCTGAGATGACTAACCTTGCCTTATAAGATAATAAGTAAATATCCCATTACACAAATTAAATTTTTAACCTGAGTAGAATTAGGATTGAATCCACTTGGAGTTCGAGTCGGACTCGTAGCCATTGTAACTTAGTGATATTAATGAACTTTAATGTATAACCCTTGTGACCAATTAACCAGGATTTTCTCTCTTCTCCTCTCTCATCGTCTCCTCCTCTCTCATCTCCTCACTCTCTCTCAATCTCTCTCCTTCTCTTTTTTTCTCCTTTCTATTTATTCTTCTCATTTCCATCGTTCTTCTCTCTCTCTAATGCTAATCGTCAGTAACTGAAAAGTTGTCAACATAAAATAAAAGATTTCATGTCCCCGAATAAGCGAACTAACGTTATTTTGTAATAACTTATTATAAACATTTTAAATTGGGGCAAATATCTCCAAAATCATTTGTAATTTACTTTTTTTTTTTCTTTTTTGACAAAATATGTTAGACGAATACTACTACTTACTGCAACTGTACTACTTACTCACTTACTACACTACTTACTTGTTATACTATATTAATAATATAATAAGTAATTATAAAATAATTAATTAACAATAATAATAATAATAATAATAATATATATATACTAATAAATAACATACAGCTTTATATATAATAATAAATAAGTAATATTAATTATAATAACATAACAATAATTAATATCATTAAGAAATTGTCATACACAATATAAACAGTAAAACTAATATAATAATCGATAATAAGAAATAATCTCTTAATCAGTAATATATACTGATACTGATAAGTACGCATAATTATGAAGTAAATATATAAAATAGTAAAATAATAAAAATTCTCACTCTGCACTAATGTATAATAGTTGTTGATATTAAGAAATCGTTTGCAAGTTTGTGAGTTACTACATTGGGACGTATTCGATTGACTGCAATAGAATTCGCAAAAACGCTTTTAAATTGTTGTCAAAGAAGACAAATTGTTTTAGGTATATTACTGTTAATACTTACTTCAATTTTTAAAATACACCATTCAAGAAACAATTTTGAACTTTTGACCGTATAATGACCTTGGAAATTCCAGGAAAGAATAAGAAAAAAAATTACCTCCAAATTGATAAATAAGACGGGAAGGAGAAAGAAAAAACAAAAAAATAATATATGTTATTTTTTAGACAAAAAAAAATTAATAAAGAAAAATAAACAAAGAAAATAAACAAAATAAAAATAATATATAGTTAATCTTATTCTGAAATTAATGAAGGAAGTTTTTTTTTTCTTAAGAACATAATGGGTGTTGTGGGTTTGTATATTATGTATTGTATTTATGTTATGTAGTTTTCTATTTGTTTGATTAATGTTTTAGTAGAAAAAAGAATTTAATAGAATTTTCTTTCAAGTTTGAGTCTCTGACATTAGTGAGTCTTTAGAAGAATACAGTTTAGAGAGTTTTAAGAAGAGATATAAAAACATAAGTAAATATAATAGAATAAATATAATAATAAAATAAATAATAATTAATATAAATGAATTAATATAATAAAACATATCAAAAATAAATAATTAATACTAACAAAAAGAATAAATAATAGAAAATAAATAATAAAAATTATAAATATTAAATCATATTAATAATAAATATTAATAACAATAATTAGTGATAGGAAAGAGCATATAATAAAAAGTATATAATCTAATATATAATAATATAATATAATAATAATAATTAAAATAATAATAATATAATTATAATAATTAATAATAAATAATAATAATAATAAGTAATAATTAATAACACCAATAATATTGTACAACAAAGCATATGATACTATGATCATTACATATCTCTCTCCTCTCCTCTCTCTGTCTTCATCTTCTCTCTCTCTCATCTCTCTCTCCTTTCTCTCTCTCTCTCTCTATCTCTCCTCTCACTCTCTCCTTTCACATCTCTCTATCTTCGTGCCTCTCTCACTTCTATCTATCTCTTCTCTCTTAAAGGCAGTCTGTTAGACTGAGTCTAAAGATTTTCCTTCTTTGCTCATATTTTTATTGGCCCCCATCGATTGCTTATGCTATTTCATTCGCTTAAATTGATTCATTTACCAAAAACAATTGTCACTCTCAGATGCTCTTTATTTTTTCTTTTTTCTATATCCATTTTTCTTCTCCTCCATCTTCATGTAGTGTGGCTTCTATTCGCGTTAAATAAATAGATCGAATAAATGGGAATTTCTTTCCATGATTTCATAATACTTTATTTTGTAACTAAACCGTTCGAAAATATCTAGGCAAGATGTTAATATAATATTAATATAATATATGTAATTATATATAACTATATATATATTAAGTATATAATATATATATAATATATATTATATGTTAATATAATTATTATTAGATAGTATTATTATAATTTATAATATTATATATATAATCTACTATATATATATATTAATGTTAATATTAGTATTAGATGTATAATATATTAGTATTTTTTATATATATATATATATATAATATATATTTAAAATATATAATATATATAATTATATATATATAATATATTATATATATATAATATATTATAATATATAAATATTATAATAGCTACTTCATTATAATATATTACTAAATATATATTATAATATATTATATATTATAAATA
>JABUQX010016855.1:10000-35154 GCA_015478945.1 Trachelipus rathkii | reverse complement strand
CAGAGAAACATGAAGAACAGAGTAATAGTTGAATCTACGCTGTTGATTATAATTATATATACAACTTTTTAATATGTTTACGTGATTATCGGGATCGTGCTTATAAAGCTTATTCGTTTGTGATGATTGTGTTCGTAGGATTAGTAAGAGGAGTGAAATAAAAAAAAATAAAAAAAAATTGTTGTTTAATTAAATTTTATTAGCTATATTATAACTCTTATTTATAAATACTAAACATTATCCTTGTAATTAAAGCTTTAATAGAATTTATTTCGAATATTAAATATATATATGGTTTTCTTGTTAATATATATCGTAGTTATTTGTAGAGATCATTGTGACGTACTATAATGTAAAGTTTTATGTACTTATATTTATATTGTGGCAAATTATTATATACTAAAAATATAATATATAATATATAATTATATCAAAATGATATATATAATATCTGAATATATATAATATATATTATAATATATAATACAGTAAACTGGTATTTATATATATATTTATATTAATATATAATATATATATATAATAAAGGTAGAAATATATATTTAATTTGATAAATAGATTATATAAAAATAAAATTATATTTATTATAACAATTCATAAATATATAGTTTAACATAATTTATATAGTTATTACTCATATTATATATATAGTATTTTAACCCCTACCGTTTTATACCCTCAAATAAATAAGTGATACTCACACTAATAAATTTATTATAAAAATATTAATTTTAATAATATTTTTCAATATCTTAATGCAACAAAAGCTGATATAGGATTTATATAATAATTTCATTAATAGTTTATATACATATATTATTCTATATGTATACTTTTATATAATTAAACCTAAAATTGTGATCTCTTCAGTTAAATATGATTATTATGCAGTAAGATTATAAGGATCTATTATTTTTTGAGTGAAATATTTTTATTTCATAAATAAAAAAATTTTTATATCACAATTAAGAATAAATTTATCTTATTTTTATTAGTAATACTAATACCTACAAGTAATTTAATACTTTATTTATGGAATATATATAATATTTATGAATAATATATATAATTAATTATAAATAAAATTATAATATATATTATATGTATATTATTATATATTTAAACTAATTAATAATAAAACTATTTTCCCTTATAATTTTTCCCTTTTATATATTCCTTCTTATATTTTGACCTAATATTATCCCTCATCTTTGTCTATTTCCCAGTTATAATTTATACATAAACCTACGAATACTCCAAAATATTTTTCCACTACATAATTGATCAGTTTGTTTATTCTCGATATTTACCTCTATATATATTGATATATGATATTTTTATATATATATATATATATATATATATATAGTAAGGCATGATTATATTATATATTATATATATATATATATTATAGTACATATATATTAAAGTAGTTATGTAATATGCAATATGTACTATACTATATATTCATATATATATTTAATCTTGAGTAATACATCTCTTAGGTATTATAGTAACTAGTTTTACTTAAATATAAATATGATATAACATATATAAGAAATGACAGTATTTGTTATTTGCATAACTACACATATACATATGAAAATTGCTATTATTATATCTTTAGTTATTTAATAACTATTATATTTTTACTCATACTCTGAATAATGTGTTATTAAGTATATGATAATATCCATTACCTTAACTATGTTATTTGGGGAAAATCTTTCTCATTGTATTTTATATAACTTATATATAGTGATACTTATGCTAATAATGGGAAAAGATAACACATCAAAAATAAGTAAAGTTATGGAAGATAACTTGTCATTATTCATATATATATATATAACAATATAGGAATCAATACGTCTTTGAATCCACCTGAATATAGCGTAAAAAAAATGACACTTTGTTAAACTATTTTCTTAAGATATTGTATATATCATATTATAATATATTCTTAGAATAGAATACTTAGTGACATAAAATGATATAATCTATAAGAGCATTTTCCTTGTGAGTGAATCTTGTTCGTATTAAAAATACTTTTTTATATATAAACAGAGAATAATTTCCATAGTGCATAAAATGAGGTTACTAATCGCAATAGAGTGTTGTTTTTTAGAGTTAACCTATCATACATACAAGAAGACGATTCGCTATCTCTTTTACTCACTTTTTTTCATTACTATTGATAAATTAGTATCTATTTTACACCTAGAAAATTCTTGATGATGGCTGCTGACTTTGTATTACCTTAAATTCACTATACCTGTTAATAAATATATATATATATATATTATATATATTATATATATAATATTATATTTAATATATATAATAAAATATAAATATATAAATATATATAATAATAAATTATAATTTATATATTCATAGATGGTCATGAATTTTTTTTATCTCACAGTATGTTTATAGGGATACCTATTAGGAAGCTCCTACCAGTAAATAAATTAATTTAATAATTTGGTCGTTATTCAAAATTCTAAGAATGGTAATTTAACTAATTTTTTTTTTTTTCTTTTTTTTTTTTTTTCATATTCATTACCGAAATATTTTAAAATAATTAGTTTTTCCCCCGATTTAGGGGGCTCGAGCCTGACGGGGGACAGAACGGGGGGGACGTTTTTCATACCTACCGGAGGGGATGTGTACGGATAGGAATCCCTATAATAGCGAACACTACAAAACGAAACCAAAGAGCGGGGTTCCGGAGACACTCCCATATCGATTATTATATAATAATATTAAATAGGGGGGATAGTCACCCCGTTGTCCACGGGTGGACGAGATGAACCTCCAGACTCTGTGACATCTTTGCGGTTTAACCCTATGGTATTTCTTTAGTTAAAGTATACCGTATAAGTGTTTTTGTGATTTAGTAATTATATTATTTCTTATTTTTTTTATATACTAAGGAATACAATAGGGTACTGCAAAATGACGAGCAGAAGTCAGGGTCTCTCGGTCTTACCGGTGGACGACGGGGGGGGACTAATCCCCCCTTCCGGATTGGTCTCCAGTAACCGCCGTCTTTGGTCTTTGGGTGTACGCGGGGGTTCTCGACCATCTCCTCGGGGTATGAAATACATCCCCCTCCGTCGCCCCGTCGTTTCGAGTCCACCTAAATTAGGAGGAAATATATAAATTTTTAAAATATTTTCGATAAAAAAAAAATAAATATAAAAAAAGTATATAAATCCATCTTAGCAGGAAACTACCTTCCTGGAAATTTATACTTAGTTTTTACTGTAGAGCTTGACCGGTTCCTAGTTACATACTGTGAGCATTAAAAAAATCTTAACACGCATATATATATAATATATATATATACTATATATATATATATATATTAATATATATATATATTATATTATATTATATTAATATATATATATATATATATTATATAATATATTATTAATATATACTTTTATATATATATATATCATTATATATTATTATATATATATTATATTATATATATACTATATTATATGATGACTATGCTAAATAATTTAAAATAGTTTATGTATATATATATATAATAATATAATTAAGTTATAAATAGTATATATATTATAGTATTATATAAGGTATATATAATCTTCAATTATATATGTGTATCTATTAATATATATATATAATACTATTATTATTAATTATATATTATATAAATGTGATTAATATTTATATATAATACTATATATGAATAACTTAATATAATATATATATATTATATATACTCTATAATTGAATTTCTATATATATTTAAATATTAAATAGTGATATATTATACATATATATCATATAATATATATATATTAATAAACCATATATATATATATATATATACTTTAATATATCAGTATTATTTGAAGTAATTTTATTCTCTGTGAAAGTTCAAAAAAAGATGTGAAGATATTAAACTTTTTTTGTGTTATTTTTTCCTAATATGGATGTTAGGATATATATACTTATCTAAATCCAGATTTTAAACAATAACTTTTAATTAGCACGAATTATTCATTTTTTTAGGTGGTGATTCAGAAACTATTATCTAAATATATATAATATATATATATATATATATATAATGTAAATATATATATAGTATATACTTAGTAATATATGTTTGTACTGAAGTTTGCTGAAGTCTGTGTACAGGACCCATCACAGACCACAATAGCGATTGGTAAGATAATCAACTATTTTGACATATATTATATGATAGATGGTCTTATAATATATGCAGCATAAATTAATTTTAGACTTCAGAGCAATGTAACATGGTGGATATTAAGCTCATTTCTAGTGCTGAGTGGATACTATACTTCTCTCTTGTGCATAATCCAAGCTCTGTGGAGTGCTGAAACATGAGTGGCTACAATTTGTGGTGTGTAACGTTGGTTGTTGGGTTGTTACACGCTTGAGTGCACTCGTAAGGGGAGAAAGTTGCTATTATGGTTTAGTGAATAGTATATTAGCAGCTCTGTCGCAAAACTTAAGGACTGAGGTGGATTTGTCTGGTACAGACATAAATTTTGCAAGGAGCATGGAGCACCAACAGTACATATACGATATCTCCCTGATGATTTTTGATCAGATCATACGAGACTGCAGAGAAGATAATACATATACAAACCACTACTCGCACGAGGTAGCTCGGCCACACTTCGCCGTGAATGCGTGAATTATTTGATTGATAAACGTATTCACAACTCTTACTCATACGTTACGCGCCATACAGCCTGTATTCGTCTGTTTTCATCTAAAGCCTGTGATCACACTGCTTCTCTCTCACGGTTTAGCATAATTGATGTATAATAACGACATTTCATCTATTAACTATCTATGATTTTGATATATATATATTTGTATTAATTAGTCGCTTCTTAACAATTGTCCCGTCTCCTGCTCTGCACTCTATGGAGCTGAATAACTTTGTTCTGCGTGATCTTAATATTAACCGACTCTCTTGTCTGGGAGAATCTCCAAGTGTATGGTGATAGCTAGATTTGGTGGCTCTGACACCGTATTGCTCCCTGTATATCAAGCGTAGATATAATGTATGATAGGTAATACATTCAAAGATTATGAATCTTCTCATATGCGCCAAAAACTATGAGGATGGGATGGCCATGGGAATATTGATATCTGGTTATCGATCTGGAGTAGAGTATAATTTTGTGCTCTCTAGATATAGCTAGCTTATTCCAAAGTAAACACACTCAACTGATATGTCTCCAGGCTCACGATTTCTCGATCTAACTCATTCTAGTGTGATCTCTCATTATAGCCAGTGTGTGTGTGTGAAAACTCTAACCTCAGCAATTACTTGTCGCATAACCCATTTCCTGTGACTGTGTGTGCGTTCAAACAGACAGGTAACCTGGTCAAATAGGAATTTTGCTCAACTCATACTTTCCTCTCAGTGTCTCATGTTTACTGAGGTAAACGCACGCGTATTCGTGTGACACGAAACTTCAATTGGATGACTTTCGTCCTCCTTAAATACAACACAAGACAATTACGTGAAATAATTCTCTTCCGCTTATTCATAGAGTGCCTCCTAAGGGAATATGGGCTCGCTCTCGACGATCGCATATATACCTTGAGCGTCTCTCACGAATACATTGAAGATACCTTTTATTAGAGCTACCATCAGTATTATTTTTTTCTTAGACCTTGGAAACTGCCACACTTTCCTGAGAATATAAACGATGTTAATTACTTTTTTTCCTCCCATTATTTTACCTTGATTTCAACACGAGTAAACGCACTACGTTCAAGTGAGCAAATATTCATCTCATTTTAAATATATAACTGTTCTTTAATACCCTCATAGGTACCTCAGACGTTTAACTGAACTCACAAACAATTCATAAAATATACAGTTTAAACGCAATAATCTTCAAATGTAGTGTACGATTATATTCTTCGCAAGATAATCTATACAGGCACCTCTCCACACAGCTATTCTGTAGAACCTCATAATCGACCACACGTACTCACATCGCCCTGTTATGGTCGTACCAGTGTGTGTGTGTGTCCTTGACCTTGCATATTGTGTGAGGTAAACGTGAGTGAGTAATAAATGAGATCTCAGTGCGCGGCTCAGGAATATCTTGTGAGAGCGTATGACTGTGGAACGCACATAACCGCATAAGAACCATTACTAAATTGGCGACATCTATCATTATAAATATCTGCCCTATACGTTGTGAAGACTAATGGTATTCTTCGTCGCGACAAATAGAGAAAGGCGGCAACAACTGAGATCAACCAGAGACAATTAACAACATGAACTCTACTCATAAACATGGTAAATCAAAGGGAGCAATGATTTGAGAAGTAAGAAAAAACTGATTTTGATATAACGCTACTGCATTCTTAATACGGCGATAGGTAATAGTATTACATATTCCATGACTCAAGGTCGAATTCATATTAAAATAACGCCATACATCTCTAGACAACATTTATGAGTCAAGGATTCGCAGTCTGAAATATGTTGCTACATAATAGAAATAAATTTTAAATCTAGAAAATAATGAATTATATTTATGTGAAATATATTTTTATTGTTATAATAATATTGTGAAATTATAGTCTTATACCTTACAAGGAACATAGACTCACGCTGAGTGAGTTGTTTTCCGATAACAAGTAATACACTGACATAAAAATTGCTAGTGTGTGACCTATAATAGAGATAAATATTAACATAATAAATCGTTTCTTCAGTTAAAGATGAGCGAGATAGTGTGAGTACTCTTCTAAGAAATTTAGTGTTATAAGGTATTCTCTTTAAATAGGGCCTTTATTATAATTTATATTATTAGCGAGTGAGAATGTCATATATCTTGGCAAGTTTGTGCTCGAAGTAATTAAGAGGTGATAATCACTCACTAGTTTTTATTGTGCACTATTCAGATAATATTTTATAATACTCCCCTTTCTAAAGTATATAAGGGATAAGAGTACGGTCTACATTTCATTTATGAGCCCCTTAAATACTTTAGTAAAGATAACTTAATATTAGGGGAATGAATAATCATGAAATAGTGTTCCCATGGAGAACTACACATGAAATCTAAAATATATATCAATTACTATAGGTAATGTAGGGTTTATCTTAAACAGATGTGTGGGAAATATAGCGTATTGTAATATCAAAGTAATCACTATTAAGTCAAAGTCCTAAATTTATCGTGATTATCGATATTATTATATGGATTTACACTTATAGTTATAACAATCGTCAAAATTTACATCGAATTTATTTACGATACTGTGAAAATGGTATTAAAATTAACAATATAAAAATATTTTAGTCTTAATCATAATTATCACCTATTATAAAATTTAGAATAATAAGTATTGTTTATTAAAAGCTAAAAAATTTCTTCAATTCGCTAATATAAACAATCGATACATACTGTTTTATTTACTAATAGGTAATAGTGTAATTGATAACATTTTTTATTAGAATAAATGATGAAAATTGCGTACAGAGAAAATCATCAATAACTAATGTTGGCATAAAATAACCTGTGATTGCTGAGTTTTACATAGAAAAAGGAAATTTAACTCGGATATAATCAGTTAGACTTAGCATCTACGCCGTTGTGGCATAATACGTAAAACATGGAATTTACTTACGCATTTATTTCTTTATTAGATATCACTAATGACGTATTCAATTTCCGTGTATTAGAGTGCTATTACAATCATACCAAATGTATCGATCTTCGGGGGTCTTATTAATAAGTGATTATTTGAATGTGATACGATGTAGCTTAGAGATAAATTGCGATAGATATCATTTATACGGTGTGAGCACATAAAACTACAATTATTACAAAAATTATAAATTATTTTAAATATATTCATATACTTTAAATCTGTGTTGTATTACGTGAGACTGCTCAAATAAAAAATACTATCGTTTTATCTACAATCTACTTTTTCTGTTTCTAGTAATTTAAAATATAATATACCTATAGTATTTAAGTAATCCAACAAATACTATGTATAATAATCATAATTATAATATTATATAATTTTTAAATTTGTATGCTGAAAAAAATGATAAAATATAAATAATAATAATATTTAAATATATTATAATATAATTTTATTTTATATCCAATATATTTATTGAAATATAACATTTAATATAAAAAATATTAAATTTTTTTTTTATCCACTATCACCTTTTTCTCATAACTTCAAATGAAATAATTTTATATTATCCCATATTAAAATAAAAACTTGAATAGCTAAGAAATCATCTCAAATTTAAGCACTAATAATCAATACATATATATATAAATCTATATATATATATAAAAATAATAATATATTTTATAAGAATCGCTATTAGTGTGTTCCCTTTTACTGACTTATATTTGGTTCATAAGGTAAGTTTTAATGCAAAACTTGTGGGATTTAAAATTGTATATATTTTATTAAGAAATTATTAAATAAAATAGCTTTATGAGTATTAAATAGATAATATAAATCTGTAAAAGCATATTAAAATATTACATCGTCAATGTCGGACCCATCACTCATATCTCATACACTGCTCTTTTTTTCCTATAAAGTTTATATATAGTATTATACCATATGAGTGTATAGTACACTTAGGTATTTAATCCTCATCTACATAACTAAGTTAGTATCACTGTAATACTTTTAAGGCAGGCCCCTGTGATATTATAACTTTAAATAATATATATATATTAGTTGTAATTACTAAATAATAAGCGCAAATTCTAAATTATTATACTTAATTAAATACTATAATATATTATATATATATTATTATTATATAAATTATATAATTAATTTAATATTATTATATAAATAATAGAAAGTGCGTAACAATTGTACACATTTACCAGGAACCATGTACTACTAAAATAATACACCTTCAAAGTCGAGCACATTAAAAATTATACTTTTAATGTCAAAATATTATATAAATAGTTGTGAATCACTTCTCTCAGTGAAATTATTATTAAATATAAGGAAATATAAACTTTCCTCCAACACGATGTCTAGGGGGCCCTAAAGAGCTTTGCACAGGGTGTGGCTACACTGATGTGAGGGTGTGGTATCTGTTTTCATACTCCTCGTGAGGGAGATTGTACTGCAGAGCGTACCTGGCGGACCAGCCACTACCGCAACAAACGACCTAAGAGCGGGGGTTCGGAGACCTAATACCACATCCCGGAGGCGGTGCTTTTATTAGATCCCTCAAACCCCGTCGTTCTCCACCATCGCGGAGGACCGCGACCGACGCCAACAAAAAGAAGTGCACTCCACATAGTACTCTCTCGCGTACTTACGCCTACAAAAGCTCTAAACTGTCGGTACTATTTATGGACCACTCTTTAGTTAAAAAAAAAAAGAAAATATTGTAAATCATCATATTACCTCAAAATTCAACTTTGTATTACTACCAATTTACAATGAACACATGACATTTCCCCCAGTCAGCGCAATCGAGCCCCAGTATCAACTGGTGAGATGCGAAATTATAATAATATGTCATAATAACATGATTTTCAAAATTCAAGTATTTGAAAATATTTAATAAACAAATAAAAACAAACAAAAAATACAAAAAAAAAGAGCACAAAGTGCAACTCTAATCCTTCAGAACTATATATACAGTGTCTTCGCTTCTTCGAAATAATATGATAGACATCTATGCTGCTTATTTTACACACTAAGATAGAGAATCATCCGTTCGTTGATATACATGTGACCATTATCACCACTCATTACTTATCACACAATAAACATCAGTGCAAGCATTAACAAACAAATCTGACATATTCAGCAACCTCATTACACTCATCAATAACCATACTTATATATACTATTAAATATAACCTAACAATATAATATATAAGTATTTTATTTCATGAGTAAAATACTATAAATCCACATAGTGCTATCGCTATTGGCGAATACATAAAAATACCTATGGCCCAAGATTTCAATCTAAAATACTTAAATTAATAATTTATCATTGGAAATACTACAACCCATCCTCTATTACCATAACTCGAGAATTCCTACCTCCTCTACTACTTGAATAACCTCCGCTCCCATAATATATCTCCAATAAACAACACATACATAGTATACAGCACGTTTTTAAGTATCACATATATAACATTATGCCAATATATCGCTTTCTTTTTACCGCTAATAATCCAGACCCGCTACCCTCCTATTAATAATAAATTAAGACATAAGGAGAACAGTTAGAAGGAAAACGTCAAATACAGGGAATTGCTATATTGGATTATACTCAGAAAAATAAAAAATTTCTTAAAATCCTATATCTCACTCTTTTTATATAAATAGCCAGTATAATCACAAGGCGTCGGATAAACTTGATCGAAATGTTAAATTTCTTCTTTCAACTGTTCAATAGTTATGTCAATATATACATTCTATACTATTACTAGATTATTAGATAGAAAAAGTCATAACCAATAGGGTTTATCAGTATGCACTAATATATGGGATAACTAATCAGTAATATGATTGTCACCTAAATAATTAGGTGTATTTATATATATGTGTGTTATTTTCACATAGATAAACCCACATTATAAAAAAACTTTGATAAAAAAAGCAATAAATAATAAAATAATTAATAATTTTCATATAATAAAAATTATAGAATTAAGAAATATGATCTTTTTTGAAAAAACCTGATAAGTTATATTTAATTATAATTTGGAAAATTAAAAATAAATACTAGATTTTGTGTCATTTATTAGTGTTATATAAAGGTATCATTATATCATAAATAAAAAAATTTTTAAATATTACCCTATAAAAAATTTATCATTTATGTAAGATAATTTGTGATCTGATATTATTTCATTATTATTAGGTAAAATATAGCACCTTATTTACCTCAATTACTTTATAAGTAAATTTATTATTATTTTTAAAAAATAATTTGGACTCATAAAAATCTCACAAAATTGGTTCCTGTACACTTTTAAATTTGTATCAACTCAATAAAGTACCGTGATTTCTTTAGGTTTGTGTCGTCTTTTATTAGCTTAGAGAGAAGATACAATATTAGGCTCCTATAAGTTGATGTCAGGTGAAGTAAATTAACGCGATTATCAAATTAGAGGCTAAGATGAAACCTCTCACATGGTTAGGCACTAATATATATATACTACTTTATTATCACACTACATCTCATCTTGAATTTCAGGTCAACTTCAGTATATACTGAATGAGCGCTCGCTTCCAGCAAAAGAGGAAGGCAGAAGTGGAGATACTGTAGTTTGAGTAAGAGAGATGATGTGCAGAGTAGATGATAGTATTAGATCCGATAATTTTGTGCACACCGTTTATGTGAGCAAGAGAATTATAGTTTAGTATTGGATATTTCTTATAGATAAGTTTGAAGTCGAACGTAAGGGAGGAAAGTCGAGAGAGAAAAAAAACTGTTTATCTTTAATATAGTGCAAAGAGAACGATGGAGAAGCCAGTGAAAAGAGAGGCACGAAATATTACGACACGAATGGGGATGATGTTAAAATATTCTTAGTTCAACCATGTGATATGATCTTTGAATTTATACTGCCTGCTTTACTTCTCTCTTTATATCTTGAGGTACCTTCAGGTGAGAATTATAGGCAGTCTTATATCTAATTATTGCTTGAGATTTATAGATGCGATAATAGATTTATGAAGTTTGTGATATATTTTGTACTTATTGCTATACTTTCAATAGTTATAAAAATAGTTTCTTTATTATATGATTAGGTATATGTGATAAATACTATTATTTTTTTTAATTTTTATAAGGTCTGTAAGAAGGGCTGATTAAGGTATTAACTTAGTGTTAATAGTGTATGTTAGTGATATATATGTTATAGGAGTTAACAGGCTGCTCAGCGTCTATGTATGGATTAGTGTTATGTGATTAAGTAAGGTCTCAGGGAATTAGGTATTTAGGTTGGGTTTTAGTAGTTATGAGTGATTAGGTATTTAAGAGTTTTAGGTTATTAGGTATTAGGTTTAGGTATATATTATCAATGGTTAGGTTTGTGATTAGTGTACAGGTTGGTTAGGTTAGGCCCTAAGGTTTTAGGCTCTAGTTAAGTTAGTAGTATTTAGGTGTTAGGTGTGATAAAAAGCGGTTGTTTTCAATGTTCCGAAAATTCTGTTATATGGTTTTTGGTGAAAAATAATAAGAGTATCTAGTTTTTTTTTTAGAATAAATTAAAATATATGTTAATTTTATTTCGTTAAAATTTTTTTATTATTTTTTTTAATGGTTATTTTTTTCATATAGGTATGTGTTGTTTAGAATTAGCTGAGCACTGGTATTTGTGTTTTACTATGTGATATAATATTTTAGAAGTCTGTAATGATATTTAAATTGGTTAACAGCAGTAATATATTACCTTCACTACCCTTTCTAGCCTAAATATTGACCTTCAGTAATCAATTCCGGATTATATCCATAAATAATTCGTAATATAAAATTTATATATATATATAAATTATTATATATATATTAATATTTATTAATTATATATCATATATAATATATATATAATATATTATATTATTATATATATTTAATATATATATAATAATATTTAATATATATATATATTTATATTAATATATATATATATAATAATATTAATAATATAAATATATATATATATATATACGTATATTATATATATAATATTAATATATATATTATTATTATATAATATATTATATATAATGATTATAAAAAAAGGGTGTGGTTATATACTAAGTGGGGTATATATTTATTTGGTATTGGTACCAGTGAGAATGAAAAATGGAGATAATTAGTGTTATATAGAAAGGTGATGTACTCTGGACTTTTTTACTATGTGAGGCGGAGATGGTATAAGTATTTAGTATAATGATATAAATATCTTTCCATTTAATCACAAGATAATATTACCTATAAAGTATATATATAATGATTGGTGATGTAAATATATAAGGTTATGATGATAGGTATTATACGTAAGTGAATATAATTATATATTGATTGAATATTTTTAGTGTGAGTTAAATAGATAGAGAGATATTATTTTAGTAAGTATGTGTTCATAGCAATAAACAAGCTCATTGTATGATAGGTAAGTTTTAATTAATGAATGGGTATTTAATATTCGGATGATATTAATGGTATGTATAACGCATGTTAATAAATTAGAGTTTTAGTGGGATGAACCTTAAAATTGGAGAGGAAAATATGATAAGAGCAATAAGAAAATAGCGTTGTGAAATATAAAATTTAAGAAGTAGAAGTATTAAGAATAACAATAGAAATAATAATAGGTAATTTAAGTAATGTAGAATAGGTGTGCGTGGCGAATGGTGTTAGATGTTCTCGTGGTGTGATGTGTGTTGTTTGTGATAGACTCTGTATTGGTGAATGCTCTGTGGATGATACTTATTTTTTCTTGTATAAACATATGATGTGAATTTGTGATAGTCAGTAGCTTAGCTTATGTTGTCTCTCATTTTCAAGTTAAAGATAAGTTGTGAGAGGAGTAGTTAGACTTATAAAAAATGGTTATATTGGGTGTATTTTCTCATTTATCGAATAAATGATAATTGTGTTATATTTGCAAGATTATAACGATATATCGAACGCATTCCAAACTGCTTGAGGTCCGTGATGGAATCCCAATATGTAAATAGGAGGTGGAATTGCAGAAAATGCTGAGATAATAAGCATATAAATGCACGGATGAAAAAATGGTAAATTGCTGTAGTGTATTGGATAGTTATGCTAATAAAAGATGACAAAATTGTAAATGTGAGTGTCAGTGTTGTAATTAAGAATGTGTAATATAATGACATTTTAGAATAATTAATACTAAAAGGAACGAATAGATAAAAAAAGGGGTACACTGATAACTAAACTAAACTCTGAAAGTGTGCATGTGAATCTAGAACTTAATGATGAAGTTAAATTAGATGTATATAAACTAGTTGTATGTAGAATACAGTAGGTGGTGTGAGAGATAAGAAATATAATCATCTATTATCTAAGAGCAAACGGAATGCTTCTTCTTGTATAATAATGTGGAGCAGAACAGATAAGAAATGATATATTAGAGTAAATATATAATAGATAGAGAGTTATGCCCTGGACGGTTTAAAGGGATAAGCTCAAAAGGAAAGTTTGATTGTGTGAATAATAGGTGTAGTAGGTGTGTTATATATACTTAGATTGAATGAGTTGTGGGGAGAGTGGGAAGTGTTGTATCCACAAGGGAACATATTTGTGAAAATATGTATAATATATTTATTTAGGCATAAAAATGTATGAATGCGTGTGGAATTAATGGAACTGTATGATATGTGTGGTTTTTTAGGATTAGTGGTACATTTATAACGAAGGAATAGGTATTAATTTTTAGGGATGCAGTGTTTAATTTATGCAAAAGATGAAATAGGTAATGGGTAGAGTTGAGAAGAATATTGAATAGAACTTGTAAATTCATGGCCCAGGTATTATAGATTTGAAATTACTATTAGTAAGGGTCAGCGAAATTGATCAAGATAAATCTCGGAGGTAATAAGGACATGTATAATAAATTGATCTTGGTATATTTTATGATGAAAGTTTGTATCGATATAAAAAGACCAGTTTTTTGTATGAAGTGCGTCATCTTGAAGTTTTCCAAGGTGGCAGTCCTGACAGTATGAGTACACAGTAACTAAGTAACCTATTACTATTAAATATATATATATTCATGCTAGATAGAATGAGGAAAATTTATATATAAATTTATCCAAGATCAACCTGGATTATTTAATTACTACTTATTGAAAGTTTTTGGTAGAGCAGGGAAGTAATTATATAAATTTATGCTACTTATAGGTAGGTTTATATTTTAGGTCGAATAAGAGTGCGCTGTAGTATGACTAGAAGGATCTTATATTATCATTATATTTGGTGAAGAAACAAGGGTTGGACGTTATTAGGAGTAGTAGTATGAGATGTGTCGGTATTTAATATACTTTATATTAGACAAGCTAAAAATGATTAGTAGAAAATGTATAGGGACATAGAGGAAATGAAAATAAATTGGGTATAATTTAAATACTGAATATTTATGGTATTTGCAACATGAGGTTAATTGCTTTGGTTTTAATTTAGGGTAGGTCTTTGCATAGGTGATGGTAGTTGATATTTTATATTAATTATATGATAAGTAGAAATTATTTTATATATATATATAGAACCTATTCTATGAATGGAATTATCAATAAAGTTAATGTAATTAACGATAGTAAGGCTCGATATGGTTATAAGATTAAATGGAGTATGGGTATCCAAATATGGTGATTTTTAGGTAATTATTAGTATACATAAATAGTCGGAAGTATGATGAGCTGGGTTTTGTATTATTTAAATTGATGGATCAGTAGTATTATATTACTAATAATTTGTTAACGACTTCATTTTACAAACTTTAACAAATAAAGAATTCAAGGTGGATACTCAGTATTAGTATATAGAGGTATAAATATATAGTTATGAATTTGATTAGGATTGACTTCTATCTTTTCAAGGATATTGGATGAGGTCTGCCCTACTATATTATTAAATTGATCAGTGAATTGATATATATATTTTATGGGTTTTGTATAGTGGCGGATATACTGACAAGTTTGTAGTATAGGTAATTGGTTAGATAAGAATTGGGCAGTGTAGTTTAGGGCTATAATAAAGGTGAGGGTATTATTTTGTGAAAGTATACGTAGATTAGTAATATTTAAGTTTATATATTGAGCAGTTAGTTAAGACATAATATCCTCTCATAATATATATTATATATATATATATATATATATATTGAAGTTTAATGTTTAAGATTATGGTCGATAGACAGCTGGAACAAAGTGACATGCAATATACTATCGCCTGTGGGATTTAATATATATATATGTTATATCTGAGATGAGAACGGGAAACGGATATATGTAATAGCACGTAGAAGTTTCTTGTAGTGAAAGTGTGTTGACACTGGCTAAGATAGAGCGGTCTCGTGATAGTGGCATTAAATTAATATCTATATTATTAGTATATGAATTAGTAAAGGGGAATGAACTTAAGTTTTTAAGGTGCTCAGCTAACGGTCTCATATATACATGAGACGTATTTGTTTTATATGTTTCCATTGTTGTTTATTTGGTATTAGTTAAGTTGTGAGCAACTTTATATTAGGTCTAGAATAATATATAGTATACTCTTATTGATCTTTTCAAATGTGTATTACATATATATGGTAAACCCTAATTCTTATAATAGAGAACAGAATCAGTTATATGAGCAGAAATGAAATTGTATTAATAAATATGAGGAGATGTAAACATTAATTAGAATAGAGTTTGTGGTGGTGTAGTGAATAGAGTGGAGGTAAAATTGAGAATAGATAATAAATTTAAATATGTATGTTTTGATATATGGTATTTATGGGGTCTTGTTGGAAAAGGTAATATAATGATAATGATATTTGTTTTGGTTAAAGTCAAGTTGATTGTCACGTACGTGTGTCACTAGGTGTAGTTTTGGTTTTTTCTGCAAAACTGTGAAAAGTGTAAACCTTATTTTTTTCAGGTAGTTTAGCTGAAAATTTTAATTTTGTTGTCTTATATTTTAATTAACTTAATGTTCCCTGGTGTTGATTTAGTGTTCATTGCTTTCTTTCTGGCACGGTCAAATATTTTTTTTACTTGTATCTATCACAGACAAAATAGTTGATTTTGAGATCAGTTTAAAAAGAATGTCCTTGAAGATAAGAAATGTGAAGTTTTGGCAGAGGCAAGATAAAGGTGCATAAATAAGAAAAAGACATGAGTTGGGTGTATTTTATGTAGTAGGGGGGTTATAGCTTCCGGTTGTAGGACCACCTGAGGATCAGGGTATTTGATAACCCACCCTTTTAGAGAAACTTCTAAGCGATTTTTACCATCATGATGAAGAGTTTGGGTTGTTTCTCATTCGTGTGTTTCTACAGTTTTTCTTTTAAAGAAGATAAATATCGATATGCATAGGATTCTTTTGGTTTATTTACCCTTTTTAATTATAAGTGCTTTCTGTAACAAATTTTACGGTTTTATTGCAGGTTTTCATTACGTTGGGGTAATTTTTACTTTTAAAATTTAGCTTTTGTTTTAGTCATTTGTTTAAATTATTTTTGTTTGTCCTGGTGAAGCTTAGGGTCTTGGCGTGTAGTGTTAGGTGTTGTGTGTGGTGTGATTATAACGTGTTTTATGTTTAGTCGTCGCTGGAGATCTGTAGGTGTGGCACTTACTATTACTAGTGATTACATTTGATATTACATAAGAAGGTGGGGTGGTGGCCTTTTAAGGCCCGTGGGGTCAAATACTGTTCTTTATTTTTGAACTTTTGGCAGGGTCTCGTTTTATACATTTACCTGTATTTTAATTTTTATTGGCTTTATCGTGGGTGTCATTCTCAATTCGTATATCTGCTATCACTTCTAAACCACTCAGATTTCTGGGTGCAAGCAATTAAGGATAGTTTTTTGTTTAATAAATTGTGTATATTGTTTTGTATTATTGTATGTATTTGTTTTTGTCTGTTTGTTTTTTGTTTTGTACTTATATATATATATATAATATATAATATATATATATATATATATATAATATTATTATTATATAAAATGACCAATAATAATAATGTGGTGTGTTTATCTATAAAGCAACTTTCTGACTACGCCTCATACAAAAATTTATATATATATTTATTTAGCTCACAGGCTCATACGGTTTATAATTACTGCTCGAATTTATATCCGGCATAGTCCTCACAGTGTTGATGAAGCTACCCCGTATATTTCTACAGGCCCGTCTGCTGCAGCAGACTCAATCTGCAATATATCCCTGGTTGAAGCATTAAACTCGTTTGTACTCTTAATTCTTCTACTCCCTTAAAAATCCTCTCTTCGCTCTCTTTTGTCTTGATGACTACTTCAGTAATGGCTAAGAATCTCTTATTTTTTTAACACTATTGTAATTCATTTTTACTTATATACTTTTTACTTTAAACTTAATAACTCAAACTACAACTTATATTACTTAAGTATTCATCTCTGTGCTTTGAGATATAGCATGTGATGCCGACATATGTATTGTAACTCTATTTCTGCAAACAAAATACACCAAAAATAAATAAAATTCGTTTGTGGACGCAATTTTGTACCACTTTTTCCTTATACTTTTTACAGATAGATAAATAAATACGTGTTTTGTTGTGCTTTAATATCATATATATATAAACTATCATAGAGGTATTACCTTATTTTATAATTCTTTTGTAATTTAATGCTACTGCCCCTACACTTAACTAACAGTAATATATGATTTTTCTACGTTTTTGAAATATATATAGTAGTAACTTTCAGAGTTTAGAACTGTTTATACATTAGTTATAATTTGCTTATCATAATGTCATATCATTACAAAACTCGTAGGTTCTATTGGATATACTAGAGAATTGAGATTATATCATTTCTAATATGTGTTTCTAAAATTTTATACACATCGCAAGATTGATTAATGGGTGTGATCTCTCATACTGATTATAGAGTGTGGGAGAGCCAAATCATTCACAAAAAAAAAAAAAAAAAAACATATAAATAAAAAATATGGAGCAACTAATTAAAGACCACAAAATATACCGGATGTCACAAGCTCATTGAATAAGCACCTGTCCTAAAGTATTCATAAAATACGCTAATGTCTTTAGACTAACCTCTTTTGATACAATTTGTAAATCTGACCAAATCAAATATTTCTCATTTTTAATATTATATATCCATACAAGCTCCATCCCTGACCGTACTTACACTAGTGGTTCGCGTTTTTTTTTGGTGGGAGAGACTACATTCTGATCGAGCGACCGATTAGAGACGACGCTCTCTGCGATTGCTCCTATCTAGCCGCCTAATAGATTACTATCTCTGAGCAAAGACTAAGACATTATGTTTGGTCTCGAGTGATACGCTATTACGATTCTGCGATTAGCATGTGGGAACTGTATTTAGTTGTGATAGGGATGAGCATGGGTTCATCATAATATCTTTGTAAAACTATAAATAATACAACTTCTCAACTCATTATAACCACCATCACAGGTTCGATAACAAGCTTGTCACTCTTAGGCATACAGGCTAGAGACAAGTGCTTATCGGGGAAATTTCTTGTTTGCTTTTCTTACTTCGCCTCATATCATCTTCACTATATGAAATGATATATAGAAAGAGCATGAAAAATAATTTCGTCGAACAAAGCGGGCTTTCATTAAACTAAAGTGTGCTGACTATACTTTCTCTATGTTTTTTTGTTATAAACTTTCCTATATCTACTTTCTTATATAGAAGTAAACAAATATAGCGGGATTCATCATGTTTATATCTGATAACTTTTAGTCTAATGCAAGATTTGAACAGTGATGGGATAGTTTATAGGGATTTGGTTATGTTCACATACACGATATATTGAACAGATACCAACTTCTTAGAGCCTCTATTTTACTCTACAACATACATAGGCAAACGATTCTGTGAATTCCTCTATTTATTAACTACACCATTAATTACATAGGTGTATCATTTTGTGTCTCTATTATGTTCTTAGCTATGTGAATATAATTTGATTCGATTGCAGATATGATACTGAAATTACTAGACTTGCTACGGCATACAGCGGATACTTCTATGTTCAGGTCTATTCCTGTTCTATCTTTGTTTCGTGTGTTATGTTTTGTTTATTCATATTCGTCGACATATATATTACTTTAACTTTATTCAACACCGCCTCTACTGTTATAACACTTACCTATATAACTCTACTTCTCTCTATACCTCAATTTACTTTCCCTCAGTGATATGGTGAACGAGAACACGACAGTCATATGTGAGTACTCTCCTTACATCCATAACCGCGAAAAAAACAGAAGACACCGCTTCTGTTCCATTACTACTATCCCGACACTACTCAACGTCTCACTAATGTTTTCTAAAATATACAAGATAATATATTTGAAACGACACTCACTGTACTCATCTCATATTTACAATTAGATCATATTGAGAAATTTCAGGTTAACTCTTACAGATAGACAGTAAAGGGAGTGCATTTAGATCGCATAGAAGGTTAATCGGCGAATACTTTCATATTACTACTGAATCTAATGGTTTTAGAATACAGGCAAGATACAGGTTTGAGACTTGCTGTGAGATGAGCGCTTGACCTATCAAGGCATTATGATAACCACGGTACTTGCGCACGACGACTTTGCTGCTACGAACGTCTATAGCATCTATCAGACCCTCTTATTAGAGATTTTCATCTATCTTATTACTAATTTATATATATAGATACGATATATCTATATTAGAAATCGAACCTCCATAACTTAGTAATTTTAGAACATTCAATGTTAACTTACTTCTTACCACTTTTAATATTTTGATACGTGACCATGATAGAGGATATAATATACTTCATTTCAAATATATTATATTCACAAGTTTACTACAATTGATATGATTAACTTAAATGTAAGATATGTCTTTATATATATGGGTTGCTCTAAAGCTGACACGTAAAAGAACTAGATATTAATATCATTCTTTACCTCAAATATTGATTCTGTCCATCAAAATAATAATTTTACATAATGATATATGACTCACATCAGTATACATCAAAATCATCTTAATCTCTTCAGATTCAACAATTTTAATTCCAGACTGATCCATCGGATAGCAATAATATATCAGTGGTGAGGGATAAGTCTCACACTTAGTGAATTAAACAATTTAGATTTAAAATAAAACTTTTAATAGAATTTAAATCTTATTAGATCACCTTATAAATTTCTATATTCTAACTTTCGATAACCGTGATTATTCTCAGTCTAATCACTGCTCTGACATATAAACTATACCTTGCTTAATAAAAATAAATGCTATTGTGAACACTATTACATTACACTTCTTTCTAAATATTAATTGGGTAGCGATACAAATCATAATAAAGAGACGATAATAAATGTTAGAATAGATAGATTACTATTATATTATTTCATACATTACTCAAGATTGATAAGCAGACTTATAAAAAAGGGTACAATCACAACCCACTAATGTACACACATAGTGAGAATTAAATAGCTACATCGAATCTCTGGGTGGGACATTTGATATAAACGCTATATGGAATAAGGGATAAGGTTCATACAATAAGCCAGCGAAAAAAAAAACAGATCTACATAAATATGTTTTGGTGTGCTATTTACTCACGCTCTTCTTGCACGCTACTATCATTATAGCCCAGCAAGCAGAATGTTCTAGGTTTGAAATATAATACTCTTACTATTACTATCAGTATATAAAAAATAAAAAAATAACTCTAACAAAAAAAAAAAAAAAACAATAAATAAAGCAATAAAAATAGATGAAGGAAGAAAAAACCGAAGGCAAGCTGCTTGAGAGAAAAAAAAGAAAAAAACTGCGAAGTAAAAAAAAATTAAGAAGCATTAATATAGAAAGACCAATGAAGATAGCACACAGGGAAATGCTGTGTCGGCGAAGTGGACGTTTTGATAGTTGATAGAGTACAACAATCCAGCTAGATAATGAAAATGAGAGTAGATGATAACTATATATCTATAATATGCACAATAAAATAATATATATTATATATCTCTTCCATATATAATGTTTTCTATATAGAAATTTAATTAAACATACTTCATAATCATATTTTAAAGCCTAGACGATCTGATGATAACATAAAAAAAACTGCGTAGTTATATGAAGATTATAAGTATGATGATGTTAGAGTGATGACAAAAACCCTCCTTAGATAGGATACTGCGTAGATAGATGTGATAAGAAAAATAGATAAAAATATATTATATAATATATATTATATATATATATATATATATTATATAATAATAATATATTATATATATACAATACATATAATATATAATATTAATATATAATTATAAATAAATTTTAATATATATATATATATTTATAGATATATATATATATATATAGTACATGAAGTTGTTAATATACATATATATATAACTAATATAATTGCTATATATAATATTATACATAAACCACACACATAATATATATAAATTATATATTAATATAATATAATATAAGTAATACCAATATGAGCAGATACCTTCACTGATAAAATTTTATAGATAACTATTTTAAACCAAGCAATTTATATATAATAATATAATTATAATATATTATCTATTCTACTATATATAATATATATATAATTAGAATACAAGATATATAGTTAATATATAGTTAGATATATATATATCTTTTATATATATATAATATCTATTATATATTATATAGATAGTACCGTAAATAGTTATAATCATACCACTATAATGCTATATATACGCACATATATATAAATAAATATATATATATAATATAAATATATAAGAGTAAATATGATATATATATATAATATATAATATTATAATATATATTTATTAATATATATTAATACATAGTACGTAATTTTGCTTGGCAGAAAGTAAGTTATAATAGTATATATATATAATATATAATATTTATGATATATAATAAACCATAATGAATATATAACGTATTACTCTATTTCTTCTGAATTAGTAAAATATTAATATATATAAATAATAAATATTAGAGGTTAACTCATATAGTTAATATCTATTTATGTGTACCCTAAATATAGTAGGAACTTATTAGTGTATATATTTGGTAGTAATAAATATATATATTAATATGTATGTTATTATACATAAAGATTATATATATATCGTTACATTTATTTATATTGTAGTGTATATATATAATATGATAAATATAGTATTATATATTATATTATATAATAGTTATATTATAATTAAGTAAATATAGTTATATATATATATATAATATATAATATTATATATATAAATATATTATAGGATTATGTAAAAGTAATCTATTTATCTATATATTTATATATATATATATATATATTATAATTATATATATCTATACTACTATATATATCTTATTATATAATAGGGTAATATATATATAATTAAATTTATATATATTATATAGTATACTTATATATATATAGTTATTAATTATTATTACTATATATTATATAGTATATTATAATTATATATATCTATAATATATATATATATATATATATATAAACTTAGTATAATTATTAATTATATATATAATATATAATAGTAATTAATTAGCGCGAATATATATAGATTAGATATATACTATTTATATACGTTTTAAGTGCTAAAGGTATAGTATAAATATATATATATTATAATATATTTTTATGTTACTACTTATATTTATATATTTATACTTATATACTTTATATTATAATATATTATATATATGATAAATAATATATTATATAATATATATATATAGTACTATATATATATATATAGTTTTTATTAATTGACTGATATATAAGAATATTTATCTAGTTACTAATATTAGATATTATATATAAGTATATATTTAATGATTTATATATATATATATAGTATATATATATATAGTATATATATATATATTTCATAATTGCTCAATTCCAACTTTGGTTGAAAATTTTTATCACACCAAAAAGGAATAATAATTAATAATAATACTGATATATATTGAAACTCAGGCTCCCATAGTGGCTTCTGCTCCGGTTCCGACAAAGGTTTTTTCACGGCTTTAAAATTGTTCTGCACGTCATCTGACAATAAATTTTTTACCTCTGGCTCCAACTCCGGCTCCGGCTCAAACTAAGGTTTCTGGTCTATTTCAAATTTTTTCAGCACGTTTTCTTGTAATAAAATTTTTAACAAAAAAATATTTCTTGAAAAAATATTATACTCAGGATCCAGCTTGGACTGCGGTTCCGTCACCGGCTTAGGTTGCGGCTCCACCTAAGGTTTCTACACTATTTTAAAATTGTACGTCTTTCTGGTAATACATTTTTCGCCAAAAAAATATATTTTTTATAAAAATATATACCCAGGATTTGACTCAAACTGGCATCAGCTCCGGCTCCGGCTGCGGCTACGGTTCCGGCTTTCGCTCCGACCCTCCCGGCTTCCGCTCCGGCTTACGCAGTCCGTTTCTCCGGCGTCGGCTCAGGCTCCGGGTCAGTTCCGCTCCGCTCAGTCGTCGGCTTCCGGCTGCGGGCTCCGGCCGTGGCTCTGAGCTTCGCCGGGCTGCTCTGCAGGTTTTCGGCCAATTTTGAAAATTTGTTCAGACTGTTCATACTGGCAATAAATTATTAACCTTAAAAGTATTTCTTTAAAAGTTTTTAAACTCAGGATCCGACTCCAGCTTTGGCTCCAGCTCTGACTCCGACTAAGGATTCTTCACAATTTGAAAATTGTTCAGCATGTTTTCTAGTAATAAATTTTTCACCAAAAAAAATATTTCTTGAAAAAATTTCTACCCAGAATCCGGCTCCGGCTCCGGTTCCGGCTCCGGCTCTTTCTCCGGCTTTTTCTCCGACTAAGGTTTCTGCACTATTCGAAAATTGTTCAACACGTCCTCTGGCAATAAATTTTGCACCTAAAAAGAATATTTATTGAAAAAAATTAGACCCATGATCCGGCTCCGGATCCGAATCCGACTGCTTTGATTTGACTGAGTAAAAGCCGGAGCCTGGGTTGGAGGTTGCAAAAGTAAAAAAAATAAATTATATTTTCTCTAATTATAGATAAAGTATTTCGTGAGCCAGAACCTGGAATTGCAATTTTGACAGGAATTGCAATTTTATGTTCGAACCTTCTCAAAATAAATTTCTGTAACTAAAAAACCGTTTAGAATTTCAGAAAAATAATCACACGATGATGAACAGGAGGAATTTTTCTACTAATTTTGAAATAAAAATGTGAAACTTTTGATTTTTCTTTCAAGAAGTTGGGGTTCATAGGATGGAGTCTCCCC
>JABUQX010016855.1:0-5000 GCA_015478945.1 Trachelipus rathkii | reverse complement strand
AGTGTGTAATACTTCTATGTAGTCGTAAACATATCATTAATTTGCAGTTTTTAGGAATGGAAACAAATATTAGATCACATAGCGTAAGATAGTGTCTCAGACAAAAAGGAGATTGCTGGACAGGATGTAAGTAGAATTCAATTATCATAAAGATATTCTTAAATGTGGGGAAACGGGGGAAACCCATAGTGTCATATGTCTGTTCTGAAAAATAGGTTGGTTAAATGAGAAAAAACTCGTGATCGAGAGCAGTGAGAAGTGTGCAGTTCTTTGAGAATAGGAAAGGAGAATTGAGGCAGTATATGTTGTTTTCTTGTAGTTATTTTTCTAGAAATCTTAATGTGAAAGGAACACGGAACAGTACGTTAAAGAGAAGAAGCAACGTCAAAGCCTTAGAAATTGAGTATGCGATGAGTTTAATGCGAAACGTGTATGGAAAATCATACAGGTTAGTTAAATGAGATGTGACATTTTTCAAGTAAAGGTTTCAGTTGAGAAAGAAAATACAAAAATGAAGAAAGTCTTTAAGTTGACACAGTAGTATAGAGATGATGGGAACTAGGGTTATTTTTTTTTCTGCTAGGAGTTGCTGTACTTACCGTTAAACCTTATAGTAATTGAGCTAAAGTCGTTCATTGTGGAGACTTGTGGTGATTAATATTAATATTCTCAAACATGTATTACAAATAGATTTAAGTGTTTGGTTAAATGTTTTTTCAAGGACAACCTCAGAACTCTTTGATTTCATATTTTGTAATACATTTTTGACCAGGAGAATTCATATGTTGTGGTTAAACAAATGTTCTGCACATGCACGAATTTTGTCTTAATTTCTATGGGTTTACTAAGTACACAAAGAAAAGTTCACCGCTTACTTCCATCACCTAACATTTTGATATCACCACCTTAAAATATAAAATTTAAAATTATGAAAGTTTATTTCATCATGGGAAATACATATATTCAATATTAGGAAAATTGTAAAAAGTAAAAAGTCTATATCTTCACTTCTTCATAAGCTCGCAGTAGAAATAAATTTCAATGTCTAATATTATAATATTATAATTATGATAAATATATCATATATATTAATATATATTATATCTTTTTATAAGTTAATAAAATAGTTATTTTTATTTTATATATGGATATTATATTTTATATATTATAGTATCTCTATGTTGATTTTTTTTTTGTGTTGTTATATTATATATATATAATATGTACAGATATTGTTTGGTTTTTATTTTTGTAATTATTATGAAAGGGTTTATATATATATATTAATAGTATTTATATAATATATAGTAATATTAATATTATTATATATTGTGATATTATATATATATTTATAATATTAATATATATATAGGTATATTATATCTATTTAAATAATATATATATATGATATATATTATATAATATATATATACATAGTGTATGGGGTACGAGATAAGAGTCCAATGTGGAGAGCCAATTGCAGAGTGGAGGCCACATTTCAATAGTTGCCGAAGCACATTGAAATGTGTGCACGAAGAGCCAGCAGTCGAAGTCGCGTACATAGCATGATTGTACTTTTTAATGTACTATTATTGTTATGTACCGTTGTTATCATATTATTCTTTACCCCTGACCCCCTTTTATATCTGTTACATTATGGCGTCCACCGAAGTGTGCTGCACATTTCGATGTATGTATGACGCAGTCATCAACATACCCACGAAAGATGTGATTTACATACTTCACTGAAAAACCTGTACCCACACAACCAACACACACACAGCTATCACACACACACACACACCACACACATCACACAGCAACACACTGTTACCCCATGCCCCTATCCATTTCTCTTACCCTTCAGCTCATTAGATTGTTGTCATTATTACCTTGCTAGTTTGGTGTCCTTCTATACGAAAACCTCGGAAGTTGGTATATACCAACGCACACACGACACACACACACACACACCACACACACTTGTGTTCCGGCGGCGCCCGTTTTTCCGCCCCGCCACTGATTGGCCCCGCAGCTTCGCGCACCGTGTCCCGCTTCCCCCCTCCGCCTCTGCCTCTGCCTCCGCCCACACACCGATCGTTGGTATACTCGTTTTCGTCTTTCGTTCCGCATTTCATTAAGGGTTTTACCTACTCCTTACATCCCTTCTCACCTCTTTTTTTCCCCCCCTCCATTTTGTGACATTATAAATTGGACGGGATGGGATTCGAATCCCGTCCTTTCGCTGCTTCATTCACGCGTGGTTGCACCAGGTAAGTTCAAGGACTTATCTGCCCATCAGAATATCGTTTACATACGACAAGCAAATACATCCATCAATACACCTCATAGTTACAACAATTATGTTTAAATACAAATTTTTAGTTCAAATATGTAGTATTAATATAAAATAATGAATAATGCATTATTCATTCCATACGTGCTCGAGAGTCAAGTGGA
The DNA here is from genome assembly GCA_015478945.1 of Trachelipus rathkii. Taxonomy (NCBI): domain Eukaryota; kingdom Metazoa; phylum Arthropoda; class Malacostraca; order Isopoda; family Trachelipodidae; genus Trachelipus; species Trachelipus rathkii. Next base: position 2,540 of record JABUQX010016855.1, on the reverse strand, counting down.
TTAGATCCTAATGAGAAGTTTGCCGTGTTAAAATCGAGAAAAAGGAATATAACCGTGAACTGAATAAGGATCGATTATCCTTTCTCCGATATATTGTTGAGCCTATTAAGATTACGCCAGGGTGCTTAGTGAAAGAAAGAATTGAAATTCACACCGTGTACAAAATACTATAGTATAGTTATAATATTAATATTATACTTATATATATAGATATATATTAATTTAATTATATATCAACAGCCCTCTATTATCTTATATATAATACATATATATATTATATTATATATTATTTATATATATATATAGCCTTATATATTATATACATATATATAGTATATATATACTAAAAGTATATATTTATATACATATACATATTATATTAATATATTACTGTATAGTGTTATTATTATATATATATTTATCCTATAATATAATATATATATATATATATATATATAGTATATATATATATAATATTATATATATATAACTATACTCATATTACCTACTATATATGCCTCATTCATGTAATTCATCTGCCATCTTAAACAGCTTTACAATTATCTACAATTAAAACTCATTATTTATATTTTTCATTTGAATTATAATCAGCATACTAAATGAAACACGAAGTAATGTGGCGTTCAATGCGAATATTGAGAGAGATGAGAGAGACAGAAAGAGAGAGCAGATTAAGAAGTAGTACGAGAGAAGAAGAGAGAGAAGAGAGAGAGAGAGAGAGATAGAGTAGAGAGTAGAATGAGGAGAGAGAGCGGAGAGATATGTTCTTCTTCTAACTCAATCATTTTTCCATTCTGCTTCTTCATCGCAAAACTCCACAATCACAAACAGCTGAGATTTACAGAATGGCTTTATACAACAAGCAAACATACAACAACACACTAATAAGGTCTAACGAACAACACAACAACAAACAACAACAAACAACATAACAACATTAAACCATTTACAAGCCAAATGTCCTAATCACAACACCATAATCTTCTACATCAAAAACCAGCAGAAATGCCTCGTATTACTCAATCTGAATCCACATAGCACAAACCCCAGGCTAAGCTATCCCATCTAAGGCCTACAACAACACTATTAACAACAACAACAAACTAACAAACTAACAAAACAATAACCAAAACAACAACAACAAAGCAATCAACCAGTTACACAATCATTACAAACCACGATAACAGAATCTCATGATAAGCAACCACCCAACGCAAAAGCCGATTGTAATGCGATGATTACATACTTTATATAATGATCATTTTTTCTCCATTATATTCTTCTCTTCTTCTTCTTTATTAATTATCCTACTATTTTTTATTAAATTATTATATGTTACGATAATTATTTTGATTCATTATTATTATCTATATTATTATAATTATATTATTATTCAATTGTTGATTAATTTATATATTATTATATATTTTTAAAAGAAACTTTTTCTGCTTTGGATGCAGTCCAATGCTTAATTCCAAGAATACTCTTTTCTGAGGATTGAGAGGTATGACATTGAGAGAGAGAGAGTACGAGACGAATCGAACACGGAGAGAGAGAGAAGAGAGAAGATATCGGAAGACAAGATGAGTAGAGATGAGAGAGAAGGAGAAAACGAGATTTCTTTCTCCTCACTTGAATCATATTTCCATTCCTGCTTCTGCATCCGCAAAATCCCCATCATATTAAGCAACATGCCAAGTACAAAATGCAATTAACAACCAACAACAACAACACCACAACACAACACAACATCAACATCCAACAACAACAACGAACAACAAATCAACTAGACGTAACAACTATACCTAAACAAAACAATCAACAACAACATATCAATCAAATTACAAGCATACCAACAAACAACTGAACTATCTAATCGCACAATGCAATGACACAAGATAAGACATGAATCATCGAAACGTGACACCCAACCGCAAAAGCAATTGAATAGCGAAGTAACACGTTTTTGTCGAGTCATTTTTTTCCCATTATGTGCTATTCTTACCTTATTAGATATACATTGCTATATTATATTCATATTGGTTTTTATATATTTATATATAATTCATATCATTATGATTATGATTATTATATGATGATATTATATTATTTATTTATTTATTACTTCTTTAAAAAGACTCTCTCTTCTGTATGCGTCCTATTGCTTTTCAAAATACTTCTTTTTTCTGATATAGAGGGTTAGATATGATGAACGAGATGATTGTAGATTTAATGTCGTCTAGAGATTATGAAACGAGAGGATCGAGGAATATGACGATTTGAGAGATAAGATGAAGCAGAGGTATTGTGATAATTTGAGACTTAGATGAGGAGATCTGAGAGAGCCATATAGCATGATTTTCTTTCCTCTATTCGAATTACTTTCCAATATCCTGCTTCTTTCATCCGGCAAAATCACCCATCAGAAACAGTGAGATTACAATGCATAACAACAACACAAACAAACAACAAAACTAGCAGCAACAGCAACAACAACAACTAATCTCCTCTTTTTTTTT
>JABUQX010016854.1:7500-85636 GCA_015478945.1 Trachelipus rathkii | reverse complement strand
TGGAAAGATAATTAATAGTCGGTTGGTTAAGCGGATGTTATAGCGGTGGGTGTGCTGGGAGACCGACCGCTGGGAAGACGCCGAAGAGATAAGTGGATTGAGTCAGTGAAAGAATGTCTGAAGGAGAGTAAAAATGTAGTTTTGGCAGAGGCGAGAATAAGGTGCATGATAGGAAGAATGGCGGGGTTTTGTATGGGGAAATGGTTGTGGCCCACCTGGGCCAAGGATGAACCCTTACATTGACGATTTACCATAGTGAGGGTCGTCGCGGTCCCATGAAGCTTTTAGGGTGGATTTTTCTGTCTGTGACGGTACTTTCCAACTTAAGGGTATCAAGAGGGCGGTAAGGCTGGGCTTTCTTTTCGATCTTTGTCATATTCTCTCCTACTGTTTTCCTTTTCCGATGCTTGTAGGGACCTTACTCCAATCTTGGGAAAATAAGGTAGGTGGATAAAGAAAAGAAAGAAAGAATGAATATATATAGTATATTATATATATATAATACTATATATATATATATATAGTATTTATATATATATATATAATATATATATATATATATATATATATTATATTATATATATTATATTATATATATATATATATATTATATTTGCATGGAATACATAGTACCAATTTTCAAACATGGCTCAATAGCCGTGAGGAGTTTAAAGAAATAAATAACTTGTTTGAATATTTAGCTATCGCATAATATCTCGTAGTAAATGATATCTTGATCAGCCTTAGATAACTTCTCTAATACTGCTTGATCTCAATTAACTGTATGAAGTTGGTAACATCTCTCTAAAAAAAAAATATCTTTTTACCTAGAAAATAGATTATTGGTTGGTTGAATGAGGGGCAACAAGTTCTATGAGTCCTGCTCTTCAGTGATGTAAATGGCAGGTTACTCATTGTTAATACAAATTATTGTTGCTCTGAAGAAATGGTGGTGGGAGAAGGGTCATTGCTATTTCAAGTTTTTGGGGGAAGAAATTTCCTCATGATTACATCACTTTTGTTTCACGTGCTAAAGATCTTTCGCTATTTATAGGTGTCCAGTTTTCTAGAAAGTGCTTCCCATAGCCGTTTTTCTTCTGCCTGTAACTCCTTGATTAGGCTTTTTCATGTATTAGTACCCCTTTTCTGGTAACTCAACTCTTCCCGTCTCCTCAGGCAAAAAAGTTTGTTCTTTTCAATTTTTAATGTTCTTAGGGGTATTCTAAATACATCAATACATATTAATTGACGATTTATAGGCTTTTTATTTTTTTGATTTCATTTTAAAAATTATTTCAATTTTTTTATAATGAGCAGTCTAACATTCAAAACTATAAAAAAAACATTAAAATAATTTGGTAACCACTAGCATGATAAAGTTCTATAATATTTTTTCATCTTGCATATACAACTCGACATGGTTTCATTAATAATTTCAATTGGTGGTTTTTCGACATTAATATTAGTTTAAGTACCTGCTTGTGTTGTTTTCCAATTTCGCGGTGATGTTCTTGCCGAGTACCTTCTACTAGGGGTATCGCTGTTATCCCTAGTGTTTTTATGCGTATACGCTGTTCTATGAAGATCACAGAGATTCTCCTTAACATCCATTTTGTTCTCTAGATATCTCTACTTCGGCTTGATGATTTTCTATGTTTGATGGCCTCGTTGTTTAACGTGTTGTTTGTTGGATGGAACAACCTAGTTTAGTTTGTTTTGTGGCATTATTTTTTACCACTCTACGTTGAGTTTTTAACAGTTGTCTTTGTTCTGGGACTTATAATCATTGAACTTTACAATTTGGAATCCCTTGCTTATAAACAATTTTTGCAAGGTATTTTTGTTCCAGCTATGGACAATAGTTTGTAATATTATTCATGAACATTTATACCTGTTCCTGCAACATATCTGTTTATTATCATTTATGAGTAGATTGTGTATTAGTTTATTAGTGATGTTGTATTTGTTAATAGGTAAGTATATTTATATAGAATTTTGGAATATACTTAGTTGAGAGTTTATATGTATGTCTTTATTAGTATTTTAATATTGGGTACTGTTTAGGGTGCTCTATATTAGAGTTCTGTCTTATATTCTAACTACTTATTCTTATTTTATCACTTATGTATCCCGCGGCGTTTGTATGTGCGGCTATATTATCCCTATATCCCTCGCCAGAGCTGATAAAGAGAGATAGATAGAAAATAGCCAACTATAGTCTTGTCAGAAGCTATTAGGAAAGGTGAGTCGACTGGGATCAGCAGAGTAGCGGCGCAGCTCTTAGGCCTGTTGCGTTTCAACGCTTTTTGAGAATGATTTAAATGATATAATATTGAAGGATAATCGACTCCTTATCTTCTCTATATCGTTTCTACTATATGTTTTTGTATGACTACTTCTAACTTTTAATATTAAGACGTGCAGACACATCTTAGTGGTATTTATTATCTTAGAAGTAATAGATATACTTAAATAACTTGGGATTGTATCATCGCATTGTGCTTCGCAACGATAAGTTTTCTTTATTATAAAAATAATATATTGAGATTAGTATTTTTATTTTTTCTTGTTGTTTTTTTATTATTTTATGTCAATCACTCTCATAAATAGATTGTTGGGGTATTGTTAGATTTAATTAAATCGATTCATTTATGCAATATTTTATTTTTGTCCCAAGTAGATGTGTAGGCTATTATCGCTTTGACTAGGATCATTATGAGGTATATAATTAGTTATTACAAGAACGCTCAATTCCTCTATAATAAATACTATGGCGTATTCTTGCTAAAAAAGCAAGTCAATACAATTATTTAATTATCATTAATGCAGAATACACTCGTGAGTGTCTAGAATATGTTAACGAAGCGGGTCATAGATTCACTATAATTATTATCTGCGGTTCATCAACGCTGACTGGGATCTGCAGAGGTAATGAAAACAGTATTACATAAAGCGATCATATCACTATATATAATATATAGCGGTATTCTTTGCAAGATAACCAACCAAATATATATTAACCAATAATAAATATTATATATATATATATATATATATTATATATATATATATTAAGTAGTATATTTTATATATATATATTATAATATAGTTATATTTATTATAATTAATTTTATATATATATATAATTATATATGTAATTATATATATTTTAATGTATTGCATAAATAAAATAATGAGAATTACCACTAAATAATATTGATAAATTAAATAAATAAGATAGCCAATGGTAAACGGATTAATCGATCCCAACAGAATATGCAACAGGTTGTTTTGTTGTATTCGTTATGTGATCACAACATTATGGACATGAAGTTAAGTCTATTCCAAAATAGGAGCTTTCTAAATTATCTAATCAATGTGATTACATATAAATATTCGCATGTAAATGTGATATCACCATTGACAAAACGTTAACTACTATATTGAATTTGGTAGTATTGTAATCGTAGTGACGAAGCAAATTAAAACCTACGATGAGTTTGGCAGTAAACTTGTTTATCAGAATGTCATTCGGTCCCTCCAGTGGAACAGTAGCGTCAATACGTAACGCAGGATATAATCACAAGGAGACTTCGGCTTGATGTACCCCAGAACTCTTTCGGCTATCAGCTCAGGAATATTGCTGAGCCCGGAGTGAATGAATGACCAGGACAGCGGAAAAATCGACCGGCCAGAAGAAAGAGCGAGGACATTCAAGTGTCACGATTGGAACGTTTCGAAGACTAGATTAGCCAAAGTTGCATGTAGATCAAATTGACGATTCCAGCACGTGATCAATAAATCGGGACTCAAGCCCGGACTCTTGCAAAAGAGTGCAGTTATCTAGAGATCGTGGTGTACGCTATTAATTAGCAATGAATTTCTTTAAAGACTATGTACCAGATTAAATTATAAAAGCGGGTACACAGTACGCCTTGTGGCGGGGAATGAGCTCTTCAATTTGAATTTATGACTTGCAGCAGAATAACTACTACAACGTATTGAGCTCTTCAAATTGAAATTGTAATTGTAGCAGAATATGCTACTACACCAGAATGTCTCTTGTGCAATTAATGCAACTAGATCAATTCTTTTTTTATTGTTTTACGCCTAGCTGAAATGGAAATAGTGAGAAATGTAGTCTCTAAAGGAAAAAAAATAGTCATGTAGATGTTTCCCCCTTATAAATAAGTAAAGAATTAAAAAAAAACGGCATGATCAGTTTAGACTTGGCTGATCAGCCAGTTCCTGAGCTTTTAGCTCCTTCTCCAGCACGTATGACGTGACTTCCACTTCCGTGTCTGATCTTCATCAAATGTCCATTCCGAGAAAGACCATCACGCTGGAAAGGGAAAATGAATAATAATGATAATGGTAACACCCGTAATAAGGTGTTAGGGAGAGACGTTAATTCAAGTGCTCATGTGGTTTTTATTCAGACAGGCACATATTAAAATAGATGGAGGGAATACTCTAATTCAATAAGTGCGCGCCCCCTGAGAACTTGACCGACGTTCTCAAACGCTAATTCAAGACTTGAAGTCCTGCCTTAACGAAAGAATAAATTATATATTCAAAGTTAAGAGAATTACTGTTAAGATTATGATGTTGAATTCAGCCTCCTAATGACCCGAATAGCAGCCTAAGGATTCCTCCTAGCGGCAGTATTAGTCACATGGGACCGCCTGCATGTACCTTCCCAACCATTATGATTTAGATGACATAATACTTTGATTTATTGGTCATACCTGATGATGAATCGATATTTAATAAATTTAATAATTCAACTATATATATGAGGATTCAATGATAACGTTCAGCAGATTTAAAATATATGAACTATAGAAATAATTAGTTAAATAATTTGAACCAAGAATCTTTGACAACAGAAATTAAGGTGAAGTGACACGAGTGATTATTCACTAATTTTTATATTTGAAGTATGGAAAGTAAACAGATATACGTAGTTATATGGGCGGAGAATATGCGCAAAATCGAATGTAAGAATAGAAGCGAGTATTATCGCGAAAATCCCGAAATGTAAGAATATTTTATTATTAAGTTTTTCAATGCCAACCTATACCCATCATCTCTATTTTATCTTATAACAAAGATATACACTTTGGATAAAGCTTATATAGGATATAACTAATAGATATCCTACAAAAATATTCAAGATAAATTTAAATCCCTAGTATAAGGCGTTTAGTAAGGAATAAAGTTTGTATGTCTTATTTAGAACTGAGTAGATAAATTCCATAGAGCCAAAATATAACCTAGATAATATAACCTAAATTAAAGAAAAAGTAAACTTCATTAATGATAATTATGTACATTTTAAGATTTCGTTTCCAATCTTTCATTCGAAGCCATTATTATTACCAATAATTGTCAGTTCAGATTTATAGGCCGACAACTGGCAGAATATGAATTCAAATTATTAGAAGTGTAATTGACTAATTAATTTACATAACATTGATATGATTTTACAAACTTCATTCAGATTAAAGTAAGTAGAACTTAATATACAAATTTGATCTTCCTTTTAATTAATAACTATTTAGAATTTAGAATATAATATATATATTAACATTTTAAATATGGCTTTTTAAGAAATAATGCAATAGTACTACTGACAAGTAAGGACTTGGGCTGGGAGGGTTTATTATTCCTGATGTCGTTTCTTTTTCTACAAGGATAGTTCAATCCTAAGAATAAAATTCCCTTGGTCATTACTTATATAAAAGAAAACAAACGCACTTAAGAATATAAACGTTGATTATTATATAGTAATTAAGAAATTCAACTAAAATCATCTCTTATCACATAAATATACTACATACCTGCAGTTATCTAATATAGGCAGATGTAGAAGCTGAATAACAAATTTAACCGCAACTCAGTAATTCTTCAACAGAGAATCAAAAGTTATTAAGCTAATATGAATATATCAAATAAACGTAAGCATATATTACAAAGAAAATAGTTTCTATATATTTCTGCAAATAGATGAGAAAAATAGCGTGATACTGCTCTATAAAACATTTATACTCATAAATTATTCTTATTGTGCACACTCTTATCATATATTATTTAGATATATGTAACTTTTGTGCACATATAAAGAAATCATGAAAAGTAGAGAATCGAATATATAATAAAATAAGAAATAAATTTTACATAACCATTTCAATAGGTGGCCTAGGCTACCATACCTAGAGCAATACATCAAATATAAATATGACTGCAATTCTTTAATTCAAACTCACTTATTTGTATATATAATGACTCATCTCATCATTTTTATTATCATAATCATTATTAGATGAAATGATGAAAACCCAACAAATTTTTGAATAGTAGGTAATTAATAAAATTATGGTAATGGGGTTTGGTGGACATTTGATCCCCTTACATCCCCCCGCAAACTAAATCTATGCCCCCACTACTAATCTATCATAATGATTCTCATGGAGGCAGAGATCTAGTCGGAGCGATGATAAAGAACCTACATAACATAAATCATACTGGACAATTTCCTTTTGTAAATTTTTATGACTAAAATATATATCATATAACATTAAAAATATGTAAATTTTCAATTATTATAATAATAATTAAAGTCGCTTTTAAGTTCAAATGCAATGGATAATATTATGAACCTTTATACTTTGACCTAAAATATGATATGATAAGAGATGGACAATGAATGAGAAATATAATTTATTTTATTTCTGTTAATATTACAATAAATCAAAATGGATAAGGTTTCTGTTTTTTAATATTATTTAAGTATTTTTCTATTGTTCTACAATTTAATGCACAATGAATAGATTTTTTAATTTTTTATAATATTCCTATAAGTAAATCACAATGATTTTGAAATGGCAAGTTTACATCTAAAGATAAATCATAATGGTGCAATGATGGCAACGTTTACTTTAAAATTAGATTTAAAGAAATTCATAATGACATTTTGTTATTTTCTTTTTTCTTGTTAATTGTGTTAATAAATTCATAAGGACATTTGGACATTTTATTTTTCATTTTTTCTTTTTGATTGTGTCAATAATTTAAGACGAGCTCTGGTGAGAACATACCATGTTTGACTATCTTTCTTTCTTCCCCATTCAACAGCATATGGATAATCGCTTAAGAAATTGTTCGTACGTGTGGATTCGATAATTTTTCCCTATTAGGTATATCATTTACAGTGCTAGTTGAATGTATGAGCGGATTTTTGCGTGATGGTTGTTGGGGTCGCTGTTGCAGTGGCTCCAACTTCACCCAATTATATGCAATTTTTTTTGAGTTAAATATATTTGGTGTATTTTTCATTTTTTATATATATATTTATATGTATGTTTCTTCTGCATCATAATCAGGGTTCTTTTCTCCTAATTACTGAAGTTTCACGTTCTTTATGTGTATTATGATATGTGTGATAAGTCTACTTTCTTATAAACTTAGTATGTATTTTTTGGTGGTCATATTTATTTACGATTTTATTCGTATAACACCACACTAAATCTGAGTGACGACATTCCCCTTTTGTTGGACAAAAGGATTATTCCGCATATTATACGAAGTAAGATTATTTATCATTTACATGTTTACGTGTGTTATAGCTTCTTCTCTTTTTAGATATATGCGATTGCTCCACTGTATTACAAACGTCATGCATTACGAAGATCACCTGCTTTTGCAGTAAAGTTGCCATTAATTGCAAATTTAATGCGTTGTTTTACTTTTGATGGGATTTATCTGAAGGAGCCACTGTACTACACAAAGCCATATCTCAATGTTATTTTTGTTGTTATTCGCTTGGAGCAATGTTTATCTCATATCATTATGCCTACTCCTAATCTACTGACTACTAACTACTATTGTTGTTTTAATCATGTTTCATTCATGGGGACCACACGCAAAGTGTGTTCATTTACGGGGCACTACGACCTTTTCATTTACTGGGTGCTTCAAACACAACATTTGGCATTTTTTCAGGGCCAACATTTTTCTTGTGAGTTTTTTCTTGTCAAGCTGGCTATTCAAACCGAGATCTTGACCATCTTCAGCCAGCAACTGGTAGTGTTGCAAACTCTAAGAATCACAACGTTACGTAATTAACCTCAGTTTTTCTTATTTTTGCATCCTCTTTATCACACACATATTTAACCTTGGCTTGTTCGCAGTAGTAAGCTACCGCTTACTCTGGAACTCGATACGCACAACGCAAACTCGAAACGTTGTAAAACTCGGACATTATTTTGGTTGTTCTATCTTTAAGAACTTAACCGACAGTCTTGATCAACTATCAATATTATTAGATCTTCCTCCCTTGCCGTTTTTAAAACTAATAAATCGGTTCATTTTAAAAACATTCTTGTTTTTAAAACCCCTGCTATTAAAGATCTTCCATTCTAACCTTGTAATTCCAAGGAGGGTCCTTTACATTCTAGAGGTTCCACTCCAAGTCAAGGTGGATTTTATCAATTCAGAGAAATTCATGTGTTGCAGGGAATGCATTGTGGATAGTTCAGGTAATCAATGCGGTAACCGTTAGAGAAAGTAGCTCTCCATTGAACAGCTAACAGCGGTGGAGGTAGATAAGTAATTAACACCTTAGTTTATTTCTTTCCAGACCTAACCTCTTAACACCTTTTATGCGCACATGTTAACACTACAACTGACTATTTTCTCTCTGTCTCTGTTCTCGTCTATAGATTATCCATTAAATCATTAACAAAGTCCTTTTAGTCCTCTTGATCTTCGACCGCTGCAATTAGTTCTGTCTCATCTTTCTAAATTTTATTGATGTTTCGGGGACTCTGTTAACAGTTTATAATCCGGGTCTTCTTTCCTATTACTTCTCCTAACATACTCTTTTAATTTAGTTGGCGCCCGACCAGGGACAGCCATTTTGTAGGTTAGTATATACTGAGTTACGGTTTAACATAATTAGATATTGGGTAGATACCGCATATCTGAACCTTCCAAATTTGCGAACTCTGCAACATAATTCCCTTAAGTATTGTTCGAGTTCCAAAGTAATAGATACAGTTTTATCGGATAACAGACTTAACCTCCTTTTTACTGCAACGCCTTTTCGCTCTTATCATCCTTCCATTTATATGTTGTTTTGTTCTGTTTATATTTTGAATTTGAAATATTGATATACCATTTCATGCAATAACCCTAATGACGTCCTTAAACAGATTTTCAGAGTTGGGGGGTGATGGGGAGAATGCGGGAAGTGGTGAGGTTGGGAGTGGGCGTATCATGGGAGCAGTGGGTGGTGGTTTGGTGGATATCGGTGGTAATATTGAGGAAGAGGAGATGCCTCCACCAACTCAACAAGAAATGTTGAAGTTTATCAGGGAGAGAGAGGCGAGAGATGAACAACAAAGCAGAGAACAAAGAGTCCAAAGAGATCCACCACCACCAAGATTTCCTCAACAGTTAGCAGATTCAGTGAATCCACCTCTACAGGAATTCCTGACTACCATAACCCAGGAATTTAAGTTCCTTAAAGAGGAAACGGCCTTGTTGCGGGCACAACAGCCAATACCGCCACAACAAACGAGTGTTCCTTCAGTTGTTGCTACTCCAGTGACGACAACAGATTTATTATCAAATGAGATGGCTCTGATGAACTTCGGTTCACCTGTGTCCCCATTGGTATCAGCACCAATGGGACAACAACAGTTCTATCCAGGAACTACGGCTCAAATGTATGGAGGTTCCCCTTATTCTGACGTTATTTACACAACGAACACGACGACTCCCATTACACAACAGACTGACGTGACCAACAGACAGTCGTATACTATACCTCCTTACTACAGTCAGGGCATTGAATGATCCTTGACTTCCAGTTGCTTCTGAGACACCGATATTTGCCTCAACTAGGTCGGTACCTACCACAGTCGATACCAGATCATGATGTTACCGTCCTCAGACTGCACAACCGATTGTACTCCTTGCAAGACATAGAGAGCCAGCATTCGCGATTCTTGCACACAGTATGAATTGGAACCATTTTTGTGAGCAGTCACTATGCCTGCTATATCGTCCCAAATCCTATCCTCTACTTAGCAGAAATCGCCAAGAACTCTGAAAGTGAAAGTGGTTGAGCCAGGGAAATTCAAGTATGAGGCTGATCAAGATTTGGTATAGTTATTTTGTCTATTTTGAGTTCATTATTTGTTCATTTGTTCAATCATGCTATACTTCTCATTAATTTGTGCCTCATTCAGTGGTTTTAAGGTTTGCTAGGCAGGCAAACTCGACAGGATCATCCTTCAACTGTTAATTCTGCTTAATTCAATAGTATGATAGAAACTACAGTTCATTAAAGAGACTTATTAAATGGTGATCATGCAAGAAGGAGAAATAGAAAGCGTCACATAAGCTCAATGCTTAATCAATTCGGTATCATACAAGGATTCTAGTGTGAAATGTTCGTATGTACGCTCTTCGCCTGTAACATCTTGCTAATAAAGCCTATGCGTGGTCTAGTACATGGCCGAGAACATGACTTTCGCTATTCGTAAACATGCTTGCTTTTCTTCTAAGTCTCCTCCTCAATTCGTCGAGAAAGGATATAGAATATATTACATGACAGAAGAAAGAAGAGCAACGTACTATTATATTCCGAGTAGCCATTGTGCGGGAAATAGTAAGTGTCCTTGGGACTTAACCTAAGTTAAGATGACTAACAATAAAGGAAAGAATGTAGTCACTTCTTCTAGCAACAGCCGGTTTACAGTGTCTGATCAACCTAAACAGGACTTGGACGAGACAATCAGAATAGATGTTATCAATCCAGGTTGGTCAGAAGTTTTGCATTCACAACATGCACAGCCCAACATGCACAATAAACAAACAATACCCGCCAACAGAATCACGTAACAATAACAATACACCACATACTAATCGCCTGCATGCACAATAACACGTAATCAGAAGCCAAAGCCCTTACACACTCGTACACTGTCACATTGACGAGACACTAACCAGAAAATTCACCTTCGTTTGTGATTACTCGTGACGAATGTGGGTCCACGTGATGGATGTAATGTTACAATGTATTTAGGAGTATGCCAGTTATTTCGAAGAGGGGCATGTAAAAGGAATGATTGTCGGTCTGATCCTATCAGATCCCTCCATCGTACGAAGCATTTGAAGATTCTGTAGTGTGTGTTCCGTTTTGTAAGGGGCCACTGCGGGGAATTATATTTGTTCACATAGGTATCATCCACCTTCCGCGCGAATTGGACAATAGGACTTCAGAGTCGCCCACAAATTAACATGAAAAATTACAGATCACCACAGGCCTCTGGTTCAACAGAAAAACATAATTCCCCAGCGCTGAACAATCAACTACAGGGCACAGCTAATCTACGGATTTCACCAAAGTTGCCTTGCCAAGTGAAGTTTCTGGATTCCTGCGACGTGGTGTCACAAGTACCATTCTAGAATGTTTTTGTGCTCGGCAGTGGGCTTTCCTTCAGAGGAAGCAGTACACAGAGCGTGGCTTTTAAAACTGCAAAGTCTCCACGGAAATGAGCCTCCAGTGGAGTATTGAATTTATGTTCACTATGCAGCTCATGGAATCAAATTGCCCTAGTAGTTGTAGAAATTATTAGTGATAGAAGTAGTAGTAAGTAACTATAGACCCCTGTAGTTCCGTTAGTAGTAGTGCTTGGAACCTTCTACCTAGAACATTACTTATTGTGACTAGTGATAGTAAGTTAGAATAGTTTACTTCTCTTTCTTCCTCTAGATGTATGTAGTAGTTAGTCATTCCCTCTTACGGAACCAGTTAGTATCAGTTGGCAGCGAGTAGCCTTGATGATGGAGTAGTGATGAGTGCTTAGTACAGCTATGCTGCAGAAACTTCAGGCAGCCAGCAGAGATTTCAGCAGAAACCACTGTAACCGTCAATGACAAATGCTGGCTATGGCTGAGGGAGATTTGAGGATACCGATCCCTGTAAATCTCCGTTCATGCCAAGGTCCGATCCACTTGGTTTATTTTTGTTGTGGCTTTCAGTCCCGGATGTTCAGGGTTTTTTTATGGCGTGCATGGTTTTTGATTAGCGGCTCAAGTGTAAAGCCTGTAATCAGCTTCCCTTTAGTTGCCGATATATTTCCTCACGCCGAACTTTTACCTTCTTCAGAGGAGGGCATAAAGGGCAATCAGTGGATTGCATAACGGCGGATACGCGGTTTCCTGTGGCACATTACATCAAACTCCGAATCTTGTTTTGAGCAATAGGTGTTCTCAGTTCATCCTGTCTTTAATTCTTTATAGTTCCTAGCCGACACTTATGCCTGAGATTCTCGTTCTCGAGCGGCAGCTACTCTTCCGGGAACATTACCTTTGCTTCTCCTGATCTTTACCCGTTAGGGATTAGTTATCGTTCGGGTCAGAGAATAGAGTAGTGCTAAGGACTTACTGTTTTAACAGGCCTATCTTTCAATTTGTTGTTCGGTCGCAATTCTCTTACTAGTTGTTTCCCCTGATTCCTTGCCGATTCTTGGACATAAATCAGGCCCACCGATATCAACTTCAGTTTGTATGTAGGTTTTCAAAGGGAGGGACATCCTACTCTTATTCTATCCCTGGTGGGTGGACCTCATTCTCTAATCCTCATGATTGCTTTTTCAATCATTCTGATCGACCACAAATATATTCGTAATGAATACTATCTGTCGGTCGTCCTTTCAAGCGCTTTATCTGTGGAAACGGATTTACAAATCAACAACTTGCGAGTGCAAGTGGCCCAAGAATCGGATTCCCACGAATCAGTTTCATCTGCTTGGACTGCAGATCGTCTAATGGAAGAGTTTCATATCTCAGATTTGCAGTTAACGCCTTTCCAAATTTCAAGCGATATTAACTGTTTTTGTTAAATATTCACCTAGGCGCTACTAGCGTTGGTAGACCTAGCGATGTTGGTGTACGCCACTTAACACTTAACAATACCATGAGCTAGAGACTGACAAGACCTGTCCGATTATTCCTGTCCGCTCGGTTCCAAGGGCCCTCTTGGCCGCAGGAAGATCGATTACGAGGCAATGTCGGATCTATTTGAACAAAACATCATTCGTGCATACAGATCTCCTTATGTCAGGCTCCCAGTTGTAACCGGTTCAGTGGAAAACCAGACGTTTGCACGTTTCGATTATGTGTCATAGACTATCGCAAAGCTCAATAAACGTGACAAACCAGATCTTTCCCATTGCCTTAAACCTTATCAGACATTGATTTACAATATGTTCTTATGGTAACATATATTTCTTCTACTATATTTCTTTTCCTGGAAAGTTTATTTACCAGGTCGCAATGGAACCGGACAGTATTGAGAAAACGGCGTTTTCCACTCTTCCACACCGTTTGCTCAATACGAGTTTCTTAAGATTGCACTTTGGTGTAATGACGGTCCGGGCGACATTCCAATACGTGGAATATGCTTGCTCTGGCCCGGAGTTGCCGTGGTCGCAAGGTGGATGGTCACCTAGTTATTGATATGCAGATCTAATACTCGAGTAACAGTTTGTTGAAGCATCTTGTTCACCCTGGACAGGTCCTTTCCTGCTCCTTTAGAAGGAGTGGGCTATAGAACTTAATCCCAGGCAAGCATCAAGTTATGTCGAATCTGATGGTTGATTTTTAGGCATTCACATTTCCACAAAGGATTTTGCCCTTACATAAGAGATAGTATCAGGAGCATTTTGGAGTTTTCCTGCTGTTCCCGACTACGGTAAAATCATGCCTTCGCTCATATCTTTCTAGTGGATGGTGGAATTTACTTCATTCGCCGTCATACTCCCACATTGTCTTCTCTCAGATCAGTAAACCGTTGGTCCTGCGCAAACGGGGGGTAAAACAGTTAAGTGGACCTCAGAGTGTAACGTGCTTTTGAGGAATTAAAACAGGCCCTGGTAAACCCGTTTGCTAGGATTCCAGATAACGATCTCCACTGCAAATCTCCAAATGGAAACTTCATGTCCGACCCTTCCGAATATGGCGCCTGTGGCGTGTCTCTCGCAAATACAGAATGGTGAACGCCGACCAATAGCTTTCATTTCTATGACCTTTAACGGTGCTCAGAGGAACTACGGAGTCATAGATAAAGAGCTAACAGCTTTACGATGGGCAGTAAAGTCTTAGACCTTTTCTGCGGGGAGTCAAGTTCATCTTCTTTACTGATCACAGTTCTGTTTTTTTTATTTGTGTATGCGCCTGATTATTAACAGAGACATGATGTCTGAGTCGAGTGCGACTAGCAACGCACCATGGAGGGTTATACGAATTTGACTCGAAATTTCGACATAATTCCTGGCAAAAGCAAATGTGTATGCCGATTGCCTCTCTCGCTCACTCTAGTGATCCTTTGTCGTTATGCCTCTTCGAGGGATCTTGATTCTTTCAGTACCTCCTTCTGTTTGGATATATTCCTTCCTAAACAATAAATTGGTAGTACCCGTATTCAGGGATTCTTATAACTCTATTGTTTTCTTCCTCTTTTCTCCTATGGTTCATTCTGATGCAGACATGGCGAACGGGTAAGTGCGGGAACGAGTTGTTGTTAGGGGAGACTGTGGCGGGAAGGCATTGGCAGCGGGGGGGAGGGGCGTGAATATCGGTTTGAGCGCGAGGACGAGCGCGAGAGAGGGAGAGGAGTGTAGTCGATCGGCTCTTCTGACAGCTCGGCTGGGACATGTGTGCCGGCATTCCGAGGTCAGTGGATGGCTGGTGCCACCGTTTGTAAGGTTGTTAGGTGGTGTGCGGGTGCTTACTATAGGTGGGGACGGTATTGGGGAGAACAGTCCCAGGTGGGTGCGTATGGAAGGTCAGTGGGAGGATGGGTGCAACAAGTGTTGTGTGTGTGTCTTAAAGGGTGGGTCTGGGGGGTGGGTGGATAGGGGCGCATTGAGCAGGACTATTGCGAGTGCGGCGTAGCGGGCGGACTCTTAGTACTCAGCACGTCCTAGGCCTTTCCAGTTAAATTGTTAATGGTTTTCAGGAGTGGAACACACTTTCTTTCTCCAAAACGTCTGTACAGGTACGAGTACTCGTATACCCAATTTCATTCTTCTGTTTCCTCCATTTTTGTGAAGGCAAGTCTGAGACATTTTTCCTTCATCTGTTTTCCCCATTTTAAAGTACAAGTTAGGACCTTTAATTCTTCGGTTTCCTCCATATTTTTGTGAAGGGTGAAATTTGCGGAATTCGCGAATGCGGATAAAGTGCGGAATTGCGATGCGCGAGAAGAATGCGGATGCGTGATTTACAGTGCATTCATTCTCATCTCTCTTCATTCACACATAGTTTTCAGGACATAACAGTGGACACTATAGATACGTTCATATCATCTCAGCCTTCACTGTATACCTTGCCAATATTTCTATTCAAAACGATTGTTGGTTGGCTGTATGTTTTATTTTTATTATTATTTTTAATATAATTTTTTGGTAAAAATGTATAAAGAACTTTGTAAATTTTTCCTTCCCGGTTATAAGCTAAATTTAAGGACATAGTTCAAATTTTAATTACTGTAAAACACAGAAACAGAGTTGAAAGATTGCCCTCTGGTGGTAACACTACAGTAGATAAAGCCGAACAACTGTTATTGTTCTTTTTATTACTGGTCATACATCACTTTTCAAATTTGGATACAAATTTCACTTTCTATTGTGCATTTAAAAATTATAAGTTTGTAAATATAATAATAATATTCAGTAAAATAAAGAAATCTTTAATGATTAATTTTATTAAATTAATTAGAAGTTTTAGAAGAATACTTTCGTAAATAATTATTGAAATCAGTTTTTTAAAATGGAATATTTAGAAAGTTAATATAAAATCCGAAAATTAAATAATATTTAATATAAATTAACTTCAGGCTCAGATCTTGTAAATAGTAATTGAAATTTAGTAGAAAGACAGGAATAATAATTTATTATATAGATGTTACACTTACACGGAGTTGCCAAATAATAGAGACATGGTATTCTTCTCTTCTCACTAAGCTGCAGTGAGTGTGAAGATTCTCTTAGCTGTCGGCGAGAGAACACTGCTACGAGAAGAGTTCAGCATCCATGTCAGGGTAGATTTCACCCAGGTCGGACTATCCACGTCTGTCCTTCTCGTGAAATCTGACGCAGACTTCCATCCTTATAATGGGCGCGTTACACCTCTTGGCTTGGCAATGGTGATAAAATCCATTAGTTGGATGGTTTACAAAAAGCAACAGTATTCATGAGCCAAATAAATAAAACTTTAAGTCTATTGGTGTATCCAGTATTAATGGGAATATTAGTTGATATGTTTTCCAAACTATACTACGGAACAAATTCGACACAGCCGGAGTTATCAATAGATACTTCAAAAGAAGCAGAGTAGCTTTTAAACTCCGATGCTTCAGATGGGTTATATGCAATAGAAGTAAAAATTGAAAGATTGAAAATACTAATGGGTAATATAGTTGCCTCACCCCACTACATTCGACTCCACGGTGGAGTATCCCATCAATCCTCGAGTCATCAGTGCTGTACTATATTCGTGCGTTCAGTTCCCTCAGCCTGTTTCTTCATAACCATTCTTACGACGATATTTCAAGTCAGTCTCACCGTCAAGAATTTTATCGACGTAGAGGAACGCATGCTTCTAAGTCACGTAGGCTGCATATCCTCACTAAACGTTACTACAGTTTATCATGCTTTAAGTTTAGTTTTTGTACATATGTAAAAAATATTGAACTGCCATGAAATACAGTCCTAAGGGTTTTCGGCTTGTGTGTGATAAGGATGTAAAACACTTCCCTCTATTCTCCTTCAGGACATTGTCGGGTCCCCTCTTTTCGCCGCCTACCACTCACTAACAGATCTCCAGCTACAAACAGATTATGATTATAAGGAATTTGAGTGGGGGCGTAATTTTAGTGAGGGGGGATGTTGGGGTCGCTGTTGCAGTGGCTCCAACTTCACCCAATTATATGCAGAAGTGGTACACCTCTAATATATTGGTGTATTTTCATTTATTTATATATTATATTTATATGTATGCCTTCTCATCATAATCAGTTCTTTTTCCCCTTATTACTAATTCCGTTTTTTTTAGGTATATGATATTGTAGATTAGTCACTTTCAGAATTATATTATTTTTGTGTGGTCCATATTTATGATTTTATACCACACCACACTAAATCTGAGTGACGACATTCCCCTTTTGTTGGACAAAAGGATTCCGCATATTATACGAAGTAAGATTATTTATCATTTACATGTTTACGTGTGTTATAGCTTCTTCTCTTTTTAGATATATGCGATTGCTCCATTGAGTTGTATGGCCTGTTTAATCATGTTCATCTCGTTTTATAGGACTCTCCAGTTCTCAAACAGCCCTCATCGTGCTTACGCCTGAAATACCCTTTTTGAGGGATTTATCGATCCCCTAGGGTAAGCAAGCCATATCTCAATGTTATTTTTGTTTGTTATTCGCTTGGAGCATTTTTATCCATATCATATGCCTACTACTACTACTACTACTACTACTACTACTATTGTTGTTTAACAGGTTTCATTCAGGGGACCACAGCAAAGTGTGATTTCATTTACGGGGCCACTACGACCTTTCATTCACGGGGCCAACAGTAAGCGAATTTTGTCAGTTTTTTCAGGGGCAACATTTTTCTTTGGGAGTTTTCTTCAAAGCCGGCTTATATTTCAAACCGAAATTCGACATCTTTCGAGCCAGCATCTGGGTGTTGCATGACTCAAGAACAACAGTACGGTAAACCTCAGTTTGTTTCTTATATTTGCACTTCGCTCTTGTTATCACAGTATTCTTATTCTACATTATTTAACCTTCTGTTCCGTATAATACCTTAACTGCTTGGATCGAACGCAAACGCAACTCGAATCGTGGTAAACTCGACTTATTTTGGTTGTTCTATCTTAGAACTAACCGACAGTTATCAGCTATCAAATATTATTTAGATATTCTGCCCCTTGCGTTTAAACTATAAACGTTTCATTTAAAAAACATCTTGTTTTTTACCCCTCCTATTTAAAGATCTTCCATTCTACCTTGTAATTTCAAGGAGGGTTCTTTATAATTCAAGGAGGGTTCCACTCAAGTCAAGGTGGATTTATCAAAGGAGAAAATTTCAAATGTGTTGCAGGGTAATTGCATTGTTGGTATAGTTCAGGTATCAGATGCGGTAAACCGTTAGCAGGTAAATTAGCTCTCCATCTGACAGCTTAACATGCGGATGGAGGTATATGTAATATCTATACTACCTTAGTTTATTTCGTTTCAGACTAACCTCTTAAACATCCTTTATTGCGGCCACAGTATACTATATCTAACTGACTTAATTGTTCTCTCTGTCTCTGTTTCTCTAAGAATTAATCCATTTATCATTGAAACAGATGGTCAGTTCGCTTTTAGTGCTCTGAATTCTTTCGACGCTTTGCCTCATTTAGTTTCTGAATTCTCACTTTTCTATATTTATTAGGGTGGTTTGGGGACCTCTGTTAACAGTTAATAATCCGGGTCTTCTTTCCATTAACTCTCCCTAACAATGGGTCTCGTTTGGTGGTGTGTGGGACACACCGGTACGTTTGAAGCTGCAGCAGTCCAACCATGGGTATTTGAGATTCTTGACCCCGTAAACGCTGTTGACACATTCCATGTATTTGGTGCACTTTGAACGCGCCTTGGAATGTACTCTTGGACTGGTATAAAAGGTGATTGTTGCTCTTGAGGTGGTTCTTCGGAAACTCTGCCTGAGTCAGCCTCAAAAGAAGATTGAGATGTGTGAGGGAAGGAGTCCTCTGACATCGGTGGCAAAGAGGATAAACCCGAATTAGGTCGTGAACTGGAAGCAGAGATAGGAGAAGGGGCTTCCCCCATTTGTAGTTCCATAGGAGTTAGCTCTGAAGAAGTAGAAGGCTGTGGTTCATACACTCCAGATGTTCTTTCAGCGATAACCCTATCTCTTTCCACACTTGTAAGTCGACGTTTAGAATTTGCAGTAGCCTGTGGCAATGTACGGGTTAAGGTATTTCGTTTCAGAACGAAAAACCCTTTGAATTTTTCCATGAATTGCATAAGAAATAGGTGATTGGCATGGAGCCCATCGGGGATTAAAGGTGAATATAAATAAAGTGAGTCTTTCTTCAGGAAAGCTGAATGGGGAGGTCTCTGACGATTTTCAGTATTGTGCTTCCCTGTCCAATAGAATTGGTTTAATACATGGTTTCCACGTAGACAAATTTTGTTAGTCCAATTGTATTTTTCAAAAGCTAAGTCCTCGAATTTATTAAAGCTATAAATAGCATGTCTCCTCATTGAATAAGGATTCATTAGCGGATCTTTACCAAGGAAATCCTGGTAAGAATTACCCCAAGCGTGGACAATACGGGCTTGGTTGAAGGTGTACATGTCCTTTACCGCGGGGATCATCAAATAGACCCGAGCGAAAGGATTGCATCCCTCTGCGTATGTTGTGATCTGTTCCATGATCTGTGGAATCTCGTTGATAGAAAAATCGGGGACGGGGGCAAAGACGGTGGTACTCTTGTACCCATTTGATATGGTTTTTCGTCTCCATGCCAGAGGTGTGAGAGCCCATATGACGAGAAAATCTGTTTTGCGGGTCATCAATTTTTTAACCCTGGGCAAACATTCATGTAACCTCCGCCCCGATTGTAAATCTACTTCTACTTGTAGGTGGTATTGGTCTAATAATAGCTGCTTATTGCGTTCAAATATGGCCAATTCACTGGCCCCAATCATCAACAGTGAAGGCATGCTGAAAAACATCATAAGTTATGATCAGTGCCTGAACTTTAATTCTGAATCCTAACACCAAATTAATTGGGACAATTTACTTGAACAAATGTAGGACTCTAAATTAAAATTTTAATTGAAATGTAAATCAAAGAATTTTAAAAGAACTTTAAATAGAAAAACGTTAAATGAAAATTTAAATTAAATTCAAATATTTTTTTTCAAAAGTTAAATTATTGAAATTTAAAAGTTTACTATCATGACAACTGACGATCAAAGGAATTTACAGACAAGGGAAATTTCATTTTCAATTTAATATTCAATTTCTTAGACCAATAAGTAATATTTTTTTAATATTAATTAAATAATTAAAACTAATGACTTGAGATTTTGAATTAAAAATCGTCAGTTAAAAATTCTAGGTTTATTTTTTGTGGGTGATTCTACGTTATATATACATAGTGTGCTGATTTTTAGTTAAGTGAAGTTAAATAATTATTTACTCAAATTGCTGATATTTATTATTTTAAATTTTTCTAAAATAGTGATGAAGCTTTTCTTAGCAATTTGGTAATAACAAAAGAAGCAAGATGTTGTCTTTTTAAACAAACAAGTGCAATTTCTGGAGAAGTGTAATGTTTTTAGAACAGTTAGAAGAGAAAACAAAAGAATTTTACTTTCACTTTACTTTATTTTCTGGAAAAGAGGTACAGTAGGAGATTTAAATGAGGGACAGTGAGAGACAGGATAGTGTAGGAAAGGATAGATACAATTGAACAGTCTGATAGGTTGGCTTCCATTAATGAAACTTTGGTATTATCTAAGTCAGTTCCAACATACCACACATCAGAGTTGCTAGATGCTTCCCATTTGTAAGTTGTAAGAGCATGAGCTCACCATAATTAACCCTATCCATACTTTACTTTACCTAACCATTACTCAACCTACCTACTTAACTACTAATACAAAATCTGTATGAATGAATAAACTATTAAGCAAAATAAAAAAAAAAATTCTAAACAAATGGCAAAATCAACTAATAAACTCTTGAAAGCGTACGTCAATCCAGTGTTCTTTTTTGACTTGAACTATTTGTTTCCAGTGGACATAACCAATATCGACTATAATATCCCATTAATAAAATCTGAAAGAATCCAAATGCTCTTCAATTAATGAATAAAATCTCTAATAGTCGTAGAACAGTATCCCTATAGGGATTAATTAATGAATAAAATCTTTTAAAATTAACAGTACATAGGGGTATACACTTGAGAATAAATTAATGAATAAAATCTAAAATTGGCAATAGACAGTACATTCCAAATGAAATGAGAGAAATTAATGAATAAAATCTAAAATCTGTAAGAGCAACATCCAACTCATTTGGTTGTCTATCCAATATAACTACTACAAATTACTGAACAAAACTTGATTTTTTTTTTTTTTTTTTTTTTTTTTTTTTTTTTTTTTTTATTTCTCCCCATTTGGTTGTTTCCCAATGGGTTTTAAACAATTGTAGTGGATACCTCCAAGACATTGCAAATTAAATCTCTGATGGTTCTTGTACTTTTCTCCATGAATAATAGAATATTGATCACTGTAGTAGATTGCAACACAGACCTGGTGAATGTCACAAAATACGTCAATGACTTCTGGTACAGGCATTTGACCTGGAAAACCTAATAAACGGATTAATTTTTGTATCTTTTTACCTTGAAGATATTTCTGTGAGGGTTTTTTAAGAACATCTGCTATCGAAGATCTAATATCCAAATGACGGCTAGTTTCGCCATATAGACAAATGGAAAAACATTTGTATAATGCATCACCACCTCCAGCCACCTCTATGACAGAATACCCCTCGGGAGTTGATGCGTTAGGATCACAGGTATTCTCCAGGTTCTCCACATCCGTGCACGTATTAAGGGGAGAGCGGGAGAGAGCATCAGCTACCACGTTATTTTCCCCTGCAATGTATCTAATTTCAAATTCAAATTCATTGAGCTCCTCCATGGTACGAGCAAGTCGTCCATCAACTAGACTCATGTTCTGAAGGTATATCAGAGGCATGTGATCAGTGTATATGATAAATTTGATTCCCCGCAGGAACGGCCGTAAGGACTTAACAGCCCAACGTAATGCGGTCAACTCTTTATCTATCACTCCATAATTTTTTTGAGCCCCATTGAAGGACATGGAGATGAAAGCAATGGGCTTCCTTTCCTCATCCTGTATCTGAGACAGGCACGCCCCGGCACCAATATCAGACGCGTCCACATGTAATTCCAGGGGTGGCCCACTAGGGTCATAATTTGGAAATCCCAACAGGCGCGGGTGTACCAGGGCTTTCTTTAATTCCTCGAATGCTTGCTGACATTCAAGAGTCCACTTTATGGTCTTACCGCCGGTTTGACTTGACAAAGGCTTGCTGATCTGTGAGCAATTGGGGATGTGCCTCCGGTAAAAGTTGATCATCCCGAGGAATTGTCTGAGGTGTTTCACAGTCGAGGGGATAGGAAAGTCCAATGCCCCCTTTATGTTCTTTTCTAAGGGTAATATACCTTTACTCGAAATATTATGGCCCAGAAACTCGACCTCTGTCCTGCATAACCGTGTCTTGCTGGGCTTCAACTTATATCCATGAGTCTCTAATGCTGCTAACACTTGATTGAGGGTTTCAAGATGTTCTTCAAAGGTCTGACCAAGCACTATAATGTCATCAAGGTAGACCATTACCTTGGACCATGGTAATTCCGCTAGTGCCACCATCATTCCTCGTTGAAAAGTAGCCGGACCATTCTTAACCCCAAATGGCATCTTAAGATATTCATACTGAGCAAATGGGGTAGAGAATGCTGTTTTCTCTATGCTTTCTGATTCCATCAACACTTGATAGTACCCCCTAGCCAGATCTATAGTAGAGAAAAACCGATGTCCATACATATTGTAGATCATATCTGTGAGGTTAGGGAGCGGGAAGGAATCCGTCTTGGTAATGTTGTTGAGTTTCCGGTAGTCGATACAAAGTCTAAGGGTGCCGTCTGGCTTTCGGACAGGAACCACAGGTGCAGAATAGGGAGATCTACTTGGACGTATTATCTTCTGAGCGAGTAGATCCTTACATTGATCCTCGATTTCCTGTGCTAGCGGACCTTGAAAACGCCGCACCGGCAATCGGACGGGCCTACTATGTTCCAGCTCAATCGAGTGGGTGACATTGGTGGCCTGTCCCACATCGTGGTCGCCAGTGCTCAACACTGCCTGGTGACCCAAGAGAATCCGTCTAAGACACTGTTTCTGTTCTTCTGAGAGAGATAATGCATTAATTCCAAACTCTTCATCTAAACGTGTAGAAGTCCAACCCCCAGAGACTGTGTTAATTGATACTGGGTCAGTCTCTCCACTAAGTGCAATGGGTGGTAGTTCCTCTTCTATCAACGGTAATAACTTTCCTATGACGGTATCCTTTCTTATGAAACGTATTTTTTCTGAAGTATTCATAATGGCGATTTGGGGCGTTGGAGATGATAAATCTACAACCCCTGGAATGGGGACATATGACAAACCTTCTTCCGCTTGGAACCCCACCAAACCACTTCCATCCTCTTCGGATGATCCTTGAATATTGACAAAACGACAAGATTGAGGGGGAATTGCAACATTTTGTGCTAAGACACAACTGAAAAAAGGTAACTTTAGGGAGTAATCAGTAGCTACCACCTCCAACTCATCTCCTATGCGATGGGTGAGTTCTCGATTGGTAAGATCTGGAAGAAGATTATTCTCACGCATGGAGGATGCACCCAGAACGAGCAACTGGGGCATGTGCTCTGAAGAAACTAAAAAGAAATAGGTGGGAGGGGTGCAAAACCCAGTTTCGAAAACCATTGGCAGTTTCAAATAAGATTCAATAGGGACTACACATTCTCGTTGTAACCCGCTGATAGCGGTTATCCCCAACTCTTTTGACGGAAACAACTCTACGTTTTTAAGATCTTTTACTACACTAGAGCTAATCAAACTCACCCCTGCACCACTATCTACCATACACCCGAAAAAAGCGGAACTGTTTTCTTTCAAAGCTATACAAACCGTTAAAGGGTCAACTTTTCCCTGACAAATATTTACAGAAACAATTCCTGATCCATGAATACTGTTTTTAAATGAATGAATTTCGTCAACTAAAACTTTATTATCCCTATGAGCCCTACTGTTATCTAATTCACTAATTACAACGGGTGAAATCTCCACAGGTTGGCTCATTTCTGTGGAGTGTTTCCGTTTAAAGGTAATTGAGGATCCTGATCAACTGGTTCCTCTTCACCCATACACTGGCCCTCATAATGTGCTTTTTTGCACCAAGAGCAGGGGTTCCAATATTTTCTTTTTTCCCGCTGGGGTTGAGCGTCAGTTTGTTTCTCATTCTCATGAACGTTTTTCACTTCTGTGGTTTTATTTACAGCTCCACTTGAGGGTGATTGAAGGTCAGAATTCTGAAAAGTATTATTATTTTGATTGTTAATTCTTTTTGGGCAATTAATCCCTGCATGTTGACCTTGACAAAACGGGCAAATTCTACGACTATTATTTTGGAAACTACGTGGGGGAGATCCATACAAAACCGCCTCACTGGGATTTGGAGATATCCAACACATACTTCCAACATCTGCACTCCTGT
The DNA here is from genome assembly GCA_015478945.1 of Trachelipus rathkii. Taxonomy (NCBI): domain Eukaryota; kingdom Metazoa; phylum Arthropoda; class Malacostraca; order Isopoda; family Trachelipodidae; genus Trachelipus; species Trachelipus rathkii. Next base: position 61,151 of record JABUQX010016854.1, on the reverse strand, counting down.
TCCAGCCAGCAGGGACACAAAATGAATCATACTTTTCATCACTTCGGATAAGAGACCCCAGTGAATCTTGCTCCTACCACCTGACACCAACTCTAGTACTACTTATGATACTTATGGGATGAAAAGAAAAAGCAGTAGGAGAAATATGACAAAAGTCGAAAGAAAGCCCAGCCTTACCGCCCCCTCTGTACATTAATTAGTAAGAACTCGTCGCATCAGCAACCACCCTAGAGGCTTCAACCGGGACCGGCGAACGGATCTACTATGGTAAGTCGTCAAGTGTAGGGTTCATCCCTGGCCCAGGTGGGCCACAACATACCCCCTTACAACACCCGCCATTCTCTCCTATCATGCACCTTCTTCTCGCCTCTGCCAAACTCACATTCCTCTCCTGCAAACATTCCTTTACTGACTCAATGCCACCTCTTCGGTCACCCAGCCGGTCGGCTCCAAACACACCACCACTATACATCCGCCTTAACCAACAACCGACAATATTCATGCCTTTCCACAATGACAAGACCATCTTCAAAACAATACTTTCATATTTATTCTCTACTCGTTTACCCCTTCTTCACACCAACACCAACTCTCTAATACGTTCATTCCTTCATTTTATCAACTTTTCTCAACTCTACACACCACCTAAGATTTGTGCCATTCGAACACATTAACTTTAGATCTATACTTCTTATGTCCAGACCATAGTCTCACAACTATACAAATAACACAGGTAACAACATACCCTCATGTAAGACTCCTAGCGCACGCTCAAGACTTAGTCCCTTTAACATTCAAATGATTTAATTGCACAGCCACCTTCCTGCCATTCCCACCTTTCCTACTACACCTGATTCGTTCGTTCCCTTCTCCAAATCCAACATATACCCTAATATTTAAACCTCAACCCTTGTTCCAGCTGCTCACCATCTAAACATAACTTCACACTGAGGACTGTCCTCATCAACAACCATAACCTTACTCTCTCTTATCCACGTTTACTTCAAGCCCCTCCTTTACACACCCTAGCCAAATCTCTCTACGCAATCCTCTCAAACTTGCCTTCAGATTCGCCACACAAAACTAAATCATCATCGACATATAATAGGTAGGGCACCCAGCATCATTCATCTCCATTCTCCATCATTCTAACACCATTTCCCGCCATCCCCACCTAGAATTCTTTCATAACCCCATCCAAATACAAATTGAATAACCAGGAGACATTACACAACCCTGCCTCACGCCGCTATTAATCCTAAACCAATACCGAATGTGACACACCATTTTCTCTTACACACGCTTCACTATATCGTCATTAACAATCCTTTTGCATTCCATTCGAGAAGATCCTACCACCGAAACAGTATATGACTAACATCTGCCATAGAGCCTTCCATATTAACTCTATCATACGCCTGTTGCAAATCCATAAACCTAAATAACAATTTATTGCTTCTTTCTCCTCCTTTCTCAATATTTGTTTCACATGTAAAGATTTGATGCAACTCCTCTAACCACTCCTAAACGCACCTTGTTTCTCCCAATCAGTCCCTTCAGTCACTCCGACGACTCTTTCGACAAAACAGACCAACATATACTTCCCTACAAACACTCCAATATACTTATTCCCTATAATTTCTACAGTTTCCCTCTTTTCCTCAGCTTACCCTTATATAAGGATACTATTACCGCTCTCCTCCAATCCTTGGGAACTATACCGCTCCATAAAACGCTTTAAATTAACCAACTTCCCAAACCCAATGAATCACCATCTGGCCTCCGTTCTTGAATCATTTCACCAGTAATTTCAATCATATACCTGCAGATGTTACCATTCTTCAACTTTCTCACTCTAACAATTACCTCCTCCTTACAATAACATCCATCCCTCATAAATACCTATTCCTTTCTTGACCATTCAAACGCCACACACATTCACTATCACCCCCTCTGCATTACTGTTAATATTGTGCAGATTTTTCGAAGTGTTCTTCCCACTCCCCTCACATCCATTTCATCAGTTACAAAGCACCATCCATATTGATTATTTTAAGCAGATTGCCCTTATTCCTCATTCTTAACCTTTCGCGCTTCGTTCCAGAAGAGCTTCCTATTTTCCTTGTAAGTCCCAACTTACATCCTCCTTCCCACAAATTTTCAATTAAACCTCAGTGTTTTCTCCTAATGGTATGCACCTTTTAGTATTTCTTTTTTCCTCCTGTATATAATTCCAAGCATCTTATCTTTTGAGACATCATCACATCATCTTTGCTTTTTAGTAAATTCAACTACCTTCTTTTTTTCCTTTACAAACCGCTTTCATCCACGCCTCTTCATTTCCACCCATTCCTGTTAACATTGCTTACTTCCTACTTTAGCACAAATCACACACTTCCTTTGCTATTACTAACATTTTCCTTCACTTGTCCAGACAGATTTTTGTTCAGTATCCAATTGTTCACCTTCAAAAGCCGATTTTACTAGACGAAGCGCTCTTAACATGCTTATCCTTATTGTCTTGTTCACTTAGTAAACTTCTCACTCTATAATTTTAACCTACTCGTTCCTTCAATATTACGCTTCCTCCAGTGCCACAGCCCCACTACTTAATTTGTTTACGAAATCTGAGGATAACAACATAATGAACACTGAATATGCTGCCAATTCCTAAACCCTCGTCTCACGATGAGATTAGTAATATATCCAACGCAACTGATACTCCTCAACATCGTCCTTTCTTCACCAACACAGAAATCAATCATACTTTTCACTTCGATACCATCTTCACCGTCTACATCAACTCTAGTATACTTATGGATAAGCGACTCGCACGACTATTGTGTTTAGATTAAAGAAGTATTACCTACACCCGATACCGTCTCTCTTCACAGAACTCAATCACCTTCCTACTCACATTCTCAATTTTCGTCTTCTCGACGGATATCCGACACCAAAACCACCTGTTATACCATCCCTTTGTTTGATCCCTATCCACACATTCAGGTCCCCGGCAACCTTCAATCTGATAGCTCCACTAGCTGCACGCCCCATCCAGACATCGAATTCAAATTTAACACCAAAAAATCGTACTCCTCTTCAAACTACAACGTTCCCTCAGGTGACCATACGTCACAAACCAACACCATACCTTGACCTTATCAAATAAATTTAACCATTAGGAATTCTGACTCACACACACACAAGTCCTAACCATAAGCTTTGTACTACAGATCACTCATCATTGCAACTCCTTCCTCTTCCTCTCTGCATTTCTTTCAAAAACAGCCAGCACACAGCCACACACATTCACACCACACCGACTCATTTTCTTCCCAATAAAAAGTTCACCGTCTTCCTTTCGATCTTTGTTCATCACCGAGCGAGCATCAAATTTTGCCTTCAAATACATCCATACTCTCTCTCTCTCCTCAGCTCATCATGATCCTTGACATTTCCATGTACCCTACATTCATACAACAATTTTCGCCGAAAGATAGAAGGTCGTTTACGACGATCACGACTCTCCGAGGCCTGCCAATTAGCATTCCCGGCAAGAAATAGATGGTAGTGGACAGCCAACCCAACTATCACTGTCCTTTGGTCGGCTTCTAACGACATCGCAGACATAGGATGTGGGCAATCTTTCTTCTTGTTCTCCCCCACACACAGGGATCGATGAGTGTAGGATTCTGTAAAGATGTTACTAGACGAGGGGTGTGTACTTTCATCATGTGTATATGGCTATGTAGGATAAAATGGTGGTCAAGTAATATGTTTGCCTGGAGGACTGAGTTGTGTAGAATATAAACGCAAAAGAGAAAAGAGCACAAATTAAAATGGGAGGTAATTTCAAAACACGTCTCGAGTATGCGTGTACATCTCCCTTGCCTTATTTATATATATATAAATATATATATATATATTATATGTTATATTACTATATAATATATATAATATATATATATATATAATATATATAAATATATAATCTATATATATATTATATATATATAATATTATTATATATATATATATATATAATTAATTTTTATATATATGTTTGAACAGTTTAATGCATTTATCTATTTCACAGGTATTGAATCATTAAAGAAAGAAGTAACTAGTATAAATATTGTGTTTAATATTTAAATGTAAATGATATAAATGATATAATGATATAATATGATAAAAATAAGATAAGGCATATATAAGTCTTAAAAGCAAGAAAAACAATATAGCCACCGTAGAAGAACAAGATTCAGTACAGAGGAAAAACATCGAATATAAGGATAAACAACACAGAACACAGAGGAATATAGGATACAAAGAGAGACAGTAAAGAGGAAAATCAATACTCGGATTTACAGCAACAATAAGGCATAGAACTTCACTTTGTCTACATACCCGCGGGTACAGAACTTCAAATACCCACATATTTAAGAAATCCTTTGAAGTAAAAAGCTATAGACGTCCATATTTCACATACAAACGGATAACTCATAAGAAAGACGTCTAGAAACAAGCAGAATCTACATAATCTATGAGGTAATTATAATTGCACATCGTTTCATTTATAAAACCTAAGCATTTAATCAATATATATATATATATATATATATATATATATATATATATATATATATATATATATATATATATATATATATATATATATATATATATATATATATATATATACTATATATATATATATACTATATATATATATATATATATATATATATATATATATACCTATATATATATATATATATATATATATATATATATATATATATATATATATATATATATAAATATATATATATATATATATATATATATATATATATATATAAGACGAATACGGGAAAAAAGTTAATTTCGAATACACCCATTACTAAAAAAAAGTGAATAAATATATCCCCAACTGTAACCAAGATATCACTCAAACATTCCAAGAAGATATTAATTCCATTCAATTATATTCATAGTGCTGCCAACCTACAAAACAAACCATTAGGCTCAAAATGAACCTCATATTCATTAACCCAAAAATATTTGACCCATTAAAGGCAACTGTGTAATTTTTTATTTTTTTTTAAATCGGACTTAAACCACAATTGGATAACGCTACGTTCACTTTGTTTTGTGCTGAAGTTGTGTAAGTCTACTCCACCTATTTCTCAAAATATGGCAGCGTAAGTGTAACAAGTTTCCCAGTGAATACAATACAAAACTTCACTTTAAACCTAAATTTTCTCAAAATCAAAATTTTTAACTTACTCCATTTCTGCATCTAACTGATCATTTTTGGTTGAACCATCATATTGTATTTTAACCTGTCCTTTAGCTCAGTTGGTCAAACGCTCAGCTCGCATTCCCTACACACACCCCACCCCGGGATCAAATCCTGGTAGGGTCGGGGAACAAAACCAAGTCTGTATTGTGTGGGTTAAACATTTACACGCTTAAATCACTCTTTAACTAAAACCAATAATGTGATAAACCAGAGATGGCGAATCATGACGGAGGCCCTATGATCCTTTGAGGACTAACGGGAGCGAATCAAGCAAGCGTCATACCGTATTTTAAATTTAATTCAAATTTCATACTAACGAACCCAATATATTACCTTCCTTTCAAGCGCCGCTTTTCGTTTGCAAGATTCATGAAATTCGTCTTCCATCAATTCATAGTTATATCGTAGCTTCACTTCGAAAGGGTCATCACATACTTCAAATACATATTCAGTAACCTAATAATAATAATAATAATAATAATAATAATAATAATAATAATAATAATAATAATAATAATAATAATAATAATAATAATAATAATAGCAAAAAATCATGAAAATCAATCATTTCAAACCACGATCAAGCCTCAAAAATACATATTCAGTTACAAATAATAATAATAATAATAATAATAATAAAATAATAATAATAATAATAATAATAATAATAATAATAATAATAATAATAATAATAAAAGCTCAAAATTGTGAAGAAATAATCCGAACAACAATCGAAACCTCACCTGAATAATGATATCTGGCGGGAGAGGAGAATCTTCAGTAAATGGTTTTGGCTTGCGGTTGTGCACTTTCTTAATCCACTTAAATATGGATATAAAATCTTCAGTGAATGCCCGTGCGAAATTATATTGATATGGAAAGGTTACCTTCCAATACTCACAGCAAGTTTCCTGTTTATATGGAAATTAATAACAAATGAGCATAGTTCTGCAAAAAGGAACTAACCAACCCCCTTTCCCACTTCCCGACAGATCATTAAAATAAGGATATTGAGAGTTAAAATTTATGTTAAACAAAGTCTAGTTAAAAATTATGGTAAGGCAGGGCTTTCTTTTCGACTTGCGTCATATTTTTTACTACTTTCTGTCCATGCATTGACGCACCTTACCCCCAATCTGAGGAAATAAGAGTGAGATTATTGTATACTACTTATTATAATTATATATATATATATATATATATAATATATATATATATATATATAATAATATATAACTATATTATATATATATATAATTAAATAATATATATAATAAATACCGTATAAATTCCACCTAACTGTATATTATATTCATAAATATCATAATAATTATTTTACTATATATAATATATCATTATATAATATATTATATAATATACCGATATATATATATATTATATATAATAAAATATACTATATATATATAATAATAGTATATATATATTAAATATATATATATATATTATATATTATACAAAAATTTAATTTTGCATAGTTATTTTGAAGGAAAAACAACTTTCGATTAAAAGACAAAGATTTTTTATTTAAATAATTAAAAAAAAAATAGATATAATAAATTCTACCCCCCCCACTTCATTGTCTTCCCGCTTTGATTGGCGAGCAAGCTTCTTGATGCTTTCCCCCATTTTCCCACGTATATCTCAAAGAGAGACTCCCCCAATTTTAAGGGAATACCAACTCCACTCCCCCCCCCCTTTTATTCTCCCCACGCCAGCAAACTTTTCGCCATGAGGAATGACTTTGCTTAAACGTGAGTTCTGATCACATGTGTATTGTTCCACTTCCCAATTTTGATGCGTTCAACTGGCAATCGGGATTGAGATTTGAAAATAAAATTTTATTGGAAAAAGCTTGTTGTTCGTTGCAATCCTACCATAAGGCATCATTAGCATTTATCCCAGAAGTAATTTGGGAGAGTGGCGATCCTCTTCACTCTGAAGTTATCTCAAGAAGTTTGTGAAAGAATCTCGCAAAGAAACAAACCTCCGATTGCCAGTCTGAAGTCGCAGGAACAATTGCACATATAGGTTAGTCAAAATCTCACGTTTCAAAAAGTATAAAGGCTAATTTCAATTTTTTATTATTTTAAATTAACCGTTTTCACCCCTTTTGAATATCTTAAATAAAAATAGCCATTTCTTTAACGTAAAAATTAAAGTAAACTCTTGGGGAAATTTTATTTTTACTACTAATCGTCCAAATTGAGGACAACACGAAATTATTCACATTTTGCCATATTGGAAGGGCATATGTTACTCATCTTTAGGATAAAAGTTTATCGCAAATTTCACTATATAAATTGATAAACAATAAAAACGTTGCCACATCACGCTAAAAAGGCACACATGATCTTCTAAAGTATATAATTTTCACCAAGAATATTCATGCTCATAATGCAAAGCAAAAATTATATTACCACATCACACTCAGAGGAAACCGTTTTCCTAACATAATATGAAGAAAGTTATAACCAGAAAACCAATCTCTCTCCATCAAAGCTCCTCCCCAAAAGTTTATACTGACGCTCCAGAACGATTCGAATCTCCACAAAAATATCAGAATGATTCAGCAACCCTCTCCCAGAGGCAAAAATTTGATAACTACAATGAATATGGTAAAAGTAGCAGTTCCACCACTCTTGGTGCTTTCGACGAAATTCTCAATGTGATAGATCACAAAAACGCCACCACTCACAAGGCATATTTTGAAAATATTATGAAAGATAGTTCTCAAAATCTGAGTAGTAAAAACACAATTTTAAATGTTTTGCCTACCAATATTTCTCAAAAAGATTGTGACTTTATTTCAAATGTTCATTTCAATAAACCTAAATTTCATACTACATTTATAAAAAAGGGCTTTTTATATAATAAAACAAAATATGATTGTCCGCTCAAATCAAGTTCAAAGGAGAGTTTAAGTATTAATTATATGAATGTTGTAACGCCCTCCTCATCTCCTTGTAATTTGAATGCACCTATAAATGTAGATCACAATGATTTTCGGTCACGCATTTTTATGAATAAAAATAAACTAATATGTAATGTAACTTTGAAAATGCTTCCAGCAAATCTAAAAACTCTTTATTAAATCTCAGCTATTATGAACTTTTAAAAAATGCTTATCTATGCAAAATCATTCCGAGGAATGTGAAAACCATGTTTCACGTACCGCATTTAATTCTAATTGTTAAATGTTACAAGTTAAAATTAATCAAAACACACTCTATACTAATGTAAAGTATAGCTGAGCGAATCAATAGTAACAAGACGAATCTATTCAAGATTTTAAATTATTTAAAACTCATAATAATTAACTGAGCAGGAAAATTGCCTTACTTAACATGGGCACCGCTGCTCAAAATGATGATTTTAAAAACATTTCACACAATTGGCTTTGAAACTTAATCAGTCTAAATGACACTCCGACGACACCTTCATAATATTTCGGTTCACCTCATGAAGGTAACAATGTGCATCCTCTTTCGATTGATATAAAGGAAATCAAAACACCTAACTCTCTCTCTTTAAAAGCTTTAGAACTCCTCCTGAGAGGAATTATGTGTGTTACCTTACAGAGAGTGAGTGTATTTGATAAAAAGAGAGATATAAAAACAAATATAAATATATCCAGTAAACTAAAAAAATGTATCAGAAGTATAGTGTTGATCAAGTTACGAAACCGCCAATGGTCTCGCTATAGCTCAAAAAATCTCACAAACACTAATAGAGACCCAATATCTCTTTTTCCATTTAGCTCTGAGATCTGCAGATGATGATGTAATCCTTAGAACTTCCACGAGAAACTACCAAGGTGACCAAATGAGATTTCGGAAAGGATCTAATAAGTAGGTTCACACAATCAACATGTTTTTATTAATCACACAATGCCTTTCTTTTTCTAGAGGTCACCTGCTCAAACATTCTCAATCACCTTAACTAATAGTTGTCAGGTTTTACCTAACCCTACTATGGCCCCATACTTTGACAATAAAAGAGAGAAAATCACAGCGTTTAACATTTATAACCCATTTTTATTTTTTAATATACATCTAATTACAATAAATATTTCTATTTACATATTATAATTAATTTTAATATGAGAGTTGTAATCCCCTTAGGGAAATAGAACCTGTTCAAGTAGAGCATGACGTAAATGGAAAATGCCAACTTCTAGTATTTTCAACACACTTAATAGGAGTAACCCTATCGACCACATTTATAATATCCTAGGATGTGGATAGAACCACTTTACTCAAGCTCAACCAGCAATTGCGACAGTGAAAGTAACGTCAACAGATCCTCCACAAATCACAATAACATAATATTGACTCACGTCTTGGATGATTCCATTTAGCACAAAAATGCCCCAATATAGAGAAAATCACGGGTACGTGTAATAAAACACTATAAAGTATGTACGCATTGACTTATTGATTTTGCTTCAACGCAGAATGAACACTGGGAAAGGATAGAGAGATGGAAAAGGTTAAATACAATGTATGCTCAAGGAACGTTGGCAGAAGGTTACGATTAACAGCAATGCAGTATGGCATCCCATAACACACTAGCACCCTTATGCATTGTATACAGCTAATCGAGATGAGACATCAAATAACCCACAAGGTTTGGATGTGAAAACAGGCGCACGCCGGAGTTAAAGAAACGCGCGACTTTCAAACCCTTATTTCCATAACACCGACCAAAAAAAACCTTTGAAGATAGATGACAGAATGAAAACTAGTCATCAGTAACAGGAAGCGATCACTTCAGTAAGTATGTGTACCTCGAAAGGGACTGATCCAAGTAAAACAAAGTAAAATGTAGACAACTCCGAGAGAAGTTGTTCAGACTATTTGTAAGATTTTAAAGTATCCAAAATTTATCACTTTGTTTTTGGAGAGATAATAGAAGAGACAAAAAGTAGAGCAGCCATTGACAAAATACGATATTAGCATAGCACCCACTAGATAGATTAATATTACTCCAATTTGATTTACATAGGATTTATTTTATTTGTATAGCGTACAGGTTCTCCTTAAAATGATCTGATCTAGAGCTTTAGCATCGTTATTAAACTCTCCTCCTGTTCTCATTATATGTTACCATTCCATTTCACAGATTCCTTCACTTCTTTCTCTTAATTAAATAAAAACTTGAAATCTCTCCCCCTCATATAATGTCTACATAATCTCTTCATCTTTTTTTATATTTTTTTATCTAAACACGCTCAAACATATTACAAAAGCGATCCTCTTCAGACCTCCACCCCGAACACCTCCACTTCCCGCTAAACAGAACTCCTCATGATACCATTTTAAATTTTATGAGGGCATTGTTTTTCAGACTCTTTATTAGATTCTCACACTCATGTTTCTGTGCAAGATAGTTTATCCTCCGAACCATCATCTTTGATAAATAATTTAGATCCTCCACCCGTCCATTTAGCCTTCCTCCTTCAAGTATGAACATCTCACTTCAAATCTGCATACCAACCTCTCTCTCCTCCCGTCAAGTAACTACTTATTCCTCCTCTTTCACTAATGACGCAGTTCCATTTTCAAACTCAAAACCACCCATTATTAATTCACATTTAGAGGAAAAAGAATCGATCCACACACACCCACAGAACAAAAATTTTAAATCTCATCACCAACCCTCTTTCTCAACACCTAATTTTTCAAATCCTTCTACTCAAACCACACCTATAATAGACTCTAATATCACTCTACGTTGAAATATTGATTATTCTGAGAAATGAAGCTAACACAAACACAGTAATTCTCAAAGCACTATCCCACCAGAGCTAACTTTGTCTTCATCATTTGCAAACAATACAAACATAATCAAAGATGAAAAGGCAACATATCATTCTCTCATAGGACCCGCTTATTTTCTTGATACTGATATATCTTTTAACTCTTATACATTAAACAATAAACGCTTTCTCTTGGATTCGGGATCAAACTCCTCTCTCATTAGACATTCCCTCATCTCAGAATTAGAAAGCAAATATGCCATTAACATCCCTTTAATAAAAACTCCTATTGTTTTGAAGTCAATCACAGGGGACACATTCAACCAAATTGGTACCACAATTTTGCACATCCACATTAAACACATTTTGGTTCCTGTAAATTTCATTGTCCTTGACGACTCTCTTTGTGGCTTCAAAGCCGATTTACTTTTAGGGACTAATTTTTTAACTCAACCACAGATTAGATTTGAAGTTCACAACAACACTATCTCCATTATGTCTGATACAGCTTCCATTTCTATGCCTCTCATCCCTATATACCCTCAACGTCAAAATCTTACTAAACCTCAGGTAAACCACAACACTTCCTTGCCTCTCTACCCTAAAGACACAACCTTTACAAACGATATTATGATAGACACAGATACTATATACAAATTAAGCATTATTGAAAATGTCACTCTTGATCCTTATTCAAAGACCACTCTATCTGTGAATGCTTTTTCTTTAGCACAAACCCCTCCCCCGGACCACCTCGTCTTAGCCTCTGAAAAGTCATTCCTCCATAATTGTATATTCATTGGTAGTGTTATGAGCACTGTTCAACAGGGCCAGGTTCTTATAGATATTATAAATATGTCCGCCGCACATCACACCTTGCAAACAAACTCACTTTTGACAACAGCAAATCCCCTCTTTACGCTAGACACTCCTTTTGAAACTTCGCACATCAATCTAGCCACCTCCTCTAGAGGCCTTTCTGCAGCGCAACTGCGAAAAACTTATAAAGAAATCGTTCAAGAATCTTTCAAAAATGAAGAAGACGAATGTGCATCTTTGACGGATCCAAATCAACTGGAATCGTTATTGGACCTTCTCATGTCCTACAAAGACATCATAGCATTAGAAGATGATGAAGTACCGATCTGTCCGCTAATGAAATTTAAAGTAACACTCAAGGAAGATGCGCCCAAGGTATTATACCGACCACAATACCGCCTCCCCCACAGGTACTTAAAACACATAGAAGAGTGTGAAGATTCTCTCACAAGGATATATAAGACCGTTTCAATGCGAACCACTCGACCTCTACTGATCATTCCAAAAAAAAGCGGAGAACCAAGGGTGGTGGTCGACTACCGTCTCCTTAATTCAAACACAATTTTGACGAGGTTTCCATTGCCTTGCATAAATAATCTTAAGATTCTTTGGCAACGATATATCTTTACGTCCTCGACCTTAAGATGCTATAACATATGAAATTGAGAAGAGACACAACCGCTACTCGCTTTTAGAACTACTAGAGGGCAGTATTGCCCCAACTCGTTTGAACTTTGGGTTAGCCAACGCCCCCTCAGCATTTGCCAAATTAATGGAGTTATGTTTACATAATCTTTTAGGTGACGCCTGCAGAGTTTTCCTCGACGACGTTCTTATCATGGGAACTTCTCTTGAAAACCATCTTGAAAACATAAAGAAGGTCTTTGATGCATTTCGAAAAAACAGGCTAAAAATGAAACTTTCGAAGTGTAAATTTTTAAGAACCTCCCTACTTTTTCTCGGTTTTAAAATCTCCAAAGAGGGCATAAGTCCAGACCCTCTAAAACTTAAAACTCTTACAGCTTTCAAGCCGCCAACCAACGTCTCAGAGACGCGCAGTTTACTAGGCTTTCTTAATTATTTTTCTCATTTACTAGACCGGTACTCCCAAACTATTAAGCCTATTACACAACTCATACGCAAAAACGTTCCTTTCATATGGGGTCCCGAACAAGCGGAAGCTTTTGAAATACTTAAAAACAAGTTACTATTACAACCACAGTTGTGTTACCCAGACTACACAAAGCCATTTTTTATCAACACTGACGCTTCAAATATTGCTCTGGGAGCTGTTTTATATCAATTAGATGACAACAATAAGGAGAAACCCCTCTCCTTTATTTCCAGATCACTTTCTAAAGCGGAAACAAATTATCATACTCTGGAGTTGGAAGCTCTGGCGATTGTGTTTGCACTGCGCAAATTCCGTAACACCATTTTTGGTTACGAGGTGACTATCATTACCGATAACCAACCTTTGATTCATCTCATCAGACACAAACAACTCTCTGGGAGACTCGAGCGGTGGAATTTATATATTCAACATTTTAATCCTACAATAATTTATAAACAAGGAAAACTCAATGTAGTTCCAGACTACTTAAGCCGCAACCCACCCCCTTTAACGTACACTCTTGCTCAGAATACAATTTTACCAAAAACAAACTTTCATCTAACAAAAGAAAACTTTGTGAGGGAACAAAAGGCCTGCAATAGGTTGAAAGATCTTTATGATTTCGCCAAGCCTTTGCTCTCTCACAACAAACCTCTTGAGCAGCAGGACACTACTGCAGATACTTTCCCACACGTCCTCATTGACGATATTTTACATTATGCAACACAAGATGGCACATTCTTACTCCAGGTACCAGACTCAATGATCCATTCTATCATTGAGTTTAACCATGACTCTCTCCCATCTGGACATTGTGGCATCGAGAGAACAGTATAGAATCAAGGAAAAGTACATATTTCCTAAAATCTATACTCTGGTGAAGGAATATTGCACAACTTGCGTCTCATGCCAGAGAGTTAAAGGTAACAAGCCAAAGATTGCTGAAATAAAGAGTTACCCTCTCCCGCTAGAACCATTCTCGAGACTTCATCTCGATGTGCTGGGCCCTCTACCTACCTGCAAGGAGACTAAGGCCAAGTATATATTGGTGATGAAGGACAGCCTCACAAGATATGTGGAACTCGTCCCTCTCATTCACCACACAGCTAAAGATATAGCACAGGCATTGCTAGAACGAGTTATATGTCGCCATAGTACGCCTGAAGTAGTAGTGTCTGACAGGGCGCCAGAACTAACTTCTACCTTCTTCAAAGAGATTTGCAAGCAGTGGGGTGTAAAAGCAGTCAACATCGTCGTTCGAAGACCTGAAGCTAACGGACTCTCGGAGAGAGAAATGTTAAAGATTGCAAATCATTTGAGACACTACGTAAACTCGAACCACACTGACTGGGGTAAATTAATTCCTTTCACTCAAATTGCAATAAATTCCACTTTTAACTCTTCTATCGGTTGCACCCCACATTTCTTATTGTACACATACAATAAACGCCTTCCATGGGATCTTCCTAATTACATATCTCCTTTTACTAAAGGATCTGAACCTCAAAAACCTATTCACAGTTACATTCAAGACCTTGCAGAAAGGGCTAATCTCATTCGAGACCAAGCTCGCCAACATCTTCAGCAAGAAACAACAACACAAATGAATAAACAACATAAGAAGGCAACTTCAACTCCGATTAGAGTTGGCGATTATGTGTTTGTAATTGACGTCAAGAAACCAAGGCAAAGTCCGAAATTGTTTTCGAAGTGGACCGGCCCGTTCTTAGTCAAACAGTTAGTCCATTTCAATAAGTTACTTTTGCAATGTTTAAAAACTTCTAAAACTTTTATTGTGCATAGGGACAACATAAAAATCTCTAAACTTAGAGCTAATAATATTCCAATTTCCACTACCAAACCAAAAAGTGATCTTGTACCATCTAATAAACCCCCTCCTAATATAGTTCAACAAATTCAACCCCCTCCCCCTCCCCCCACCCCACCAATTCCCAACACCATCTATTTTAAGAGACAACTTCCACCTTCTTTGCAATCACCACAGAGAAACCTCTCACCTCCCCCCCCTCCTCCATCTGACCCACCTTCCCCACCTCAATCTGATTCACCTCCCCTACCTCAACCTTCTCATCACCCACCTCAATCTCCTTCTCCTCCTCCTTCACCTTCCTCTCCTTCACCTATTTCTCATCTACCACTTCCTTCAACTTCTCACTCAACTCCCCCATCTCAGTCTCATTCACAACCTACCTCCCACGCCCACCTACCAAGCCCAAGGAAAAACTTCTTTTTCTCCCCCTCCCCTCCAAAGAGAATGTCCTTTAAAGGTTTTCCCACCAACATACCCCCTAGATTATCTTTTGATGAATCTCCACCATCACACTCTTCAGCACCTCACTTTCAGCCTTCAGCACCTACCATACAGCCTTCAGCATCCCAAAGTCAATCTCCAACACCACCCCCCTTACCACCAAAATATCACTTCAAAGTAGCACATCCGATCCAAACACCACGACCACCACCTCCACCTATCCCACAAGAACCTTTACAACCTCCTCCATCATTCCCACTACCTTCTCCTCAAGACACAATTCCACTCCCTCCATCCACAGCTCGAAATACATCTCCTCCTTCCCCACCGGATAACAGATCTAGAGATCACACCTTCGTGCCCAATTTCCCAATGAGACACACAAACATCCCTCATCCCATGGCTCTAAGAGACAGACATCAAAGAACAATAACCAGAGGTGGCATGCGATACTATTTACCACCACAACAAAATATTCCTCGCGGTAGAGGTTTTCCACCAAGACATCACAAGCCGTGAATATTTATTTAGTTTTCTTTTAAAAACCCCCAAGGGGAGAACAATTTATACATTTACACCAATGTATAAATATAAAAACATATTAAAAATAGACATTTTAAAATATGCAAAATAGGAAAAGTTAAACCCATTTTCCAAGAATTAAGATATTTTTTTTACAACAAAATATTGAAACGAAAACCATCTCTCATAAAAAAATTTTTCATATATTTTCTCTCAGGAATCATGCATGCAATTTGGTGTGTTCAAATATTATTATCAACTTCCTTTGCTCTGGAAAAAGAAATCAAATATGAAGTACACCCAGGATTCATAGCAAAACGAATAGGACAGATCAAATTCATCACTTCCTATCTAGAAATACACACAGACTTAAGGTGCTCACAGGAAATATACCAACAAATACAAAGGGTAGTAAGCAAAAATAATAACCTAACATCTATTTATATTCCTTACTTGCAAAACCGGTATAGAAGTAGATTTTACCAAGATGAAAATAATACCTCCCCAGAATTAATTTACATAACAAGGTTGGACGAAAGTCAAAAGAAATTCTTAGCTTTGTCAAAAGATCCCTGGGTTCTATCTCATGTAAAAGCTCAGCCTTCAGCACACCCCAGGAAAATCAAAAGAGGTCTTATGGACATAGGCGGGTCAGCGTTGCAATACCTATTTGGAACCGCCACCATGAATGATATCCAAAAGCTCAAAACAAGAATAGATATGTTACAAGATACACGAACCCACTTGTATAATTTAAAAGAACAAATTCATAATAATACCAACACCTTAACAGCCATAACAGATAACCTAACAATCATCTCAAAGTACGTAAATTCATCAATTTCTTCAATAGAGCTTCAACAAGAGCTCTTAAAGTTAAATATTTACCTCAACTTAGAAAAGACCATCTCAGATAATATATATAATCTTATTAGGACAGTTCAGAACATCTGGGAAAACGCCAAAACACATAACACTCCTCTAAATTTGTATTCATATGACATCATACTTGAACTTATTCAAAACAGCAGCCAAACTCTACATCACCAACCAATACTTCCTCTCAACCGTGAAACTTTCTACCAATTTCTTACTTTCTCCTGGTCTTATATCCAAGAAAAACACCCCTACATATTATCCACCATCATACCCTTCTCCGAAGAAACCCCTTATGAAGCTTTCAACATCATCCCATTTCCAACACCTTTCAATGATACTTATTCTAGAATCATACTGCATAACCCCTATCCTTATTACTTTTTAAACCATAAAACATTAAAATTTACCTACAGCTCAAGTCTTTCAGAAGATATTTGCAAGCACTCAAACGATAATTACATTTGCTTTCCTTCAAATCTTATACATCAAATAAATTATCAAGATTGTATCTTGTCAGCCTTACTTTCTAAACCCAACACCACATTCTGTAACTATAATGTCTATCCTTACCATTTACCTTACACTCTTAAAGTTGGAAACTATACTTTAATCTCCTTTCCCTCTCCTATAACCGCTTCTATCTCTTGCCCTATGAAACAGCCAAATTTAGGCACTGGTGCATTATTCTCCCTCTTCCAAGGATGCACCCTGGTATCTGAAAAGTACTCTTTCAAATACCCTCCACACTCCTCCTTGCAGACCAACTGGCTTTCAAGAGCACCTCAGTTTCTGGAACACCTAGAGACATCTCATGACTTCCTTCCAAATATAACTTCTTTCACTTCAAAGTTGAAATTAAAATCTATTCATCCACATTGGGACGCTTCGTTAGATAACATAAACAAAACTTTACGGACTCAGGAATTAATCAACATCCATTCATTTTCCATATCTGGTTTTTCCATTTTTATTGTTATTCTCTGTACGTAGAAATTTACTACTTTTCTAAAACTCCAGTCCGATCATCCGTCCTGCACTCCCCCAGCAGCCCCTTCGTAGTACCGAGTATCCAGTACACCGTCCTTCAGAGAGCCCCTATACCAGAACCTAAACCAACTTCACCAGTGTATCCCGCAATAGAGCCAATCTATTCAAACCCGTCTGCTAAACTAGCTTAATAAAAATTTTTTTTGGCAAAGGGGACTCTATACAAAAAATTAATTTTTGCATAGTTATTTTGAAGGAAAAACTTAATTTCCTTCAAAGCCTAAAAAATTTTTTTATTTAAATATATAAAAAAAAAATAGATATAGATAAATCTCACCCCCCCCCTTTCATTTGTCTTCCCGTCTTTTTGATTGGCTAGCAAGCGTCTTCC
Organism: Trachelipus rathkii; assembly: GCA_015478945.1. Lineage (NCBI taxonomy): Eukaryota > Metazoa > Arthropoda > Malacostraca > Isopoda > Trachelipodidae > Trachelipus > Trachelipus rathkii. The sequence goes on along the minus strand of JABUQX010016854.1, from coordinate 43,083 downwards.
GATGCTTTCCCCCATTTTCCCACGTATATCTCAAAGAGAGACTCCCCCAATTTTAAGGGAATACCAACTCCACTCCCCCCCCCCTTTTATTCTCCCCACGCCAGCAAACTTTTCGCCATGAGGAATGACTTTGCTTAAACGTGAGTTCTGATCACATGTGTATTGTTCCACTTCCCAATTTTGATGCGTTCAACTGGCAATCGGGATTGAGATTTGAAAATAAAATTTTATTGGAAAAAGCTTGTTGTTCGTTGCAAATCCTACCATAAGGCATCATTAGCATTTATCCCAGAAACAAATTTTGGGAGATATATATATATATATATATATATATAATATATATATATATATATATATATATATATAATATATATATATATTATTATGATAATATATATATAATATATATATATATAATATTATTTACATATATATATATATATATATATATATATATATATATTAATATATATATATATATATATAATATAATATATATATATATATATATAACTATATATACAGATATAATATATAATATAATATATAACAATATATATATATAATATATATAATTATATATATATATATATTATATATATAACATACCAAACTTATTCTGTTTGAACTTAGTTCATTGAAACTTTTCTCTTTCACTTCGGAGATCGGTCGAGTTTAACATTTTAACAAAGCTGAGCCTCTCGGAACAAAAATAATTTCATGTGCTTGTCAAACAAATCTTGAAAAAAAAAATTAATATAATAACCGTACAATATATATATATATAATAATATAAATATAATATATATATATAATAATATATATATATATATTATATTATATATATAATATATATATTCTTCTTCAACCTCCCCACGGATTCCCCAGGCTGGGTGGTGGTGAGGTGTGCAATTATACACCGGATACAAAATAGTTAAATAGAAGAACATGATCTAAGTGAAAAAGAAAACCCCCTTCACACCCTTAGTGCAAGCCAGCTGCAGTCAAAATCCACCCTAGAGCTTAAACAGATCCCCCACTGTGGTATCTCATCAGTGTCAGGGTTAATCCTCTGGACCAGGTTCATCATAACTATTTTCCCACAAAACCATAAGTCATTTATTCCTATTATACATCATTCATCTCCCTTGTGAAATTCACATTCCTTTCCTTCAGAAACTCTTTTACTGACTCAATTCACTGCACCACTCGAACCCCTTAACCACTCGACTACCACTAATCCTTTCCAAATGACCAAACCCCCATAATTAATACACTCCAATTTATTCTCTAATTTACTCTTTTCGTCAAGCCACACAACTTAATATGTTTATTCTTTCTTCATTTCTCAATTATTTTCACACCTAACAACATACCCAAAGATTATCAATATGAACAGACTGAACCTGAGATCTGTACCTCTTATTTCACAACATAGTTTCCCTAATATACATTAACACTGATAACAACATACCATCAAGCAGGACCCTAGCAAACTTAAAACATTTAATTGCACCAACTACCTTGATACACCACACACAACTTTTTTACTACAATCAACATCATACGTTCTATTTTCATCAAACATATAGCCTAAATATTTAAACTCTGATACTTGCTTTAGTTGCCTACCATCCAACATGATTTATTGTGACCCCCCCCCCCCCGCCGCCCCTAACAAACATCAACTTCTCTTATCTACATTTACTTTCAAATTAATCCTTTTACACACACCTGCCAATTTTCTCAAACTTTCTTCCGATTCAGCACACAAAACCAAGTCATAGTTTAACGCCCTACTACCCCATCCCTATCTTAAACTTTCATCACTCCATCCATATATAAATTATATAGCAATGGAGACATAACATATCCCTACCTCACACCATCATTAATATTAAACCTTTCACTCTCTACTCTATTTATTCTTACACACGCTTCACTATCAACATACATACATACTTTTATTTCCATTCAGAAGCCTATCACCCACACCATATATCATTAACACTCCTCACGAAGCTTTCCAATTAATTCTTAATATTGTTACAAGCCTATTGCAAGTTTATAAAACCATCCCTCCGCTGCAGTAAGACAGAGACTTCAGAAATCTACTCCAGCCATCTGCAAGCGAGAACCACCAAGGCAAACCTTCCCCCCCCCCCTGCACCCAGATAATAAAAATAATTTAATCCTTTATCACCCCCATTATGCTTAAACAATGTTGTGGCGATATACACCCTAACCCATGCCCATCAAAGCCCCATTTGCAACAAACACATCACAAAAAACCAACCATCTATAAAATGTTCCCACTGCAATAGATGGATCCATAAAAACAAATGTTCTTTCACGACTCTACCCCAGCAAAACTACTCTTGGACTTGCTTTATGTAACCACCCAACTACCTCACTTCCTCCTAACAACTTAAACAAGAATTCCTTATCTATAAAAATCCTCCAAATTAACATAAATGGCATGAACAACAAACTCCAAAATTTTAGCATTCCTCTATAAACACAGCATTAACATAGCTCTAATACAAGAAGCTCACACACCACAAAATATTTCAAGAACACCATTTTATGAATGTGACTCCATTTACTCTGACATCTCAACCAGAAAATCATACCCTATTAACACTAATCAAAAACAACCTATCCTACCATAACACCACAACCGAAACCATCAACTTATTAAATGATCCAATCCTTAACATCCAATCATTTACTATCCTCATCAATAATATCTCCCACAACATAATAAACACATACATCCCCCAACCCAATTCTAAACAATACAAACCCAACTTAAACCCTACCAACACAATAAACAATTTAATAATAGGAGGAGACTTCAACGCCCATCACACGGCCTGGTACAGAGAATATCCTTCAGATAACCAAAGAATTCACGTTCTCGATGAACCTGAGACCTTGAATATACTAAACTACAACCTTCCCACCCGAATTTCTCCCCAAACAAACCAAACCTAGACATCTCCCCATATCACTTCTCCTCTCCATCTCTCTTTACCAACACTTCATGGAATACAGAAATTGATCTACCATCAGACCACGTCCCTATAATAATCACATATAAAGCAACAAAAATATTCAACCCCAAAATTACTTCAACCATTACAAGCTACAAAAAAACAAGCTGGCAGAAATTCATCCAATACATCGAAACACACTTTCCTCTACAAGAAATTAGTAATTCCCACTCTCTACATAAAGCCATAGATAATTTCTCCAAAGTAGTCCAAGGGCCTCAACCTTTACATACCAAAAGACCACAGAAAACACTACAACCCATCATTAACACCTGAAATCTATAACTTGATAAAACAAAGAAATATCATTCGACAACAAAAAACTTATACTCCAGATCTGACTGCACAAATTAACTCCTTAAACACACAAATCTCCAATCTCATCTCCACCCATAAAACAGAAAAATTCAAAAATACACCTAGTTTATAGTATAGGAAGGCCAGAAGGAAAAAGAATTTGGCAAGCAATAAAACGTCTCCATAATTCCTAAAACAACTCTCTACACATTAACGAAGCTTCAAAATGGCAAAAAAATTCCCCTCCCTTCCCCCAAATAGCACTGCAATATCCTTGCACAACACTATTCCAATATCTCCAACAAACCTACCCGCGCAAATAAGAAAAAAATAATATGTAAGCTCAAAAAAGCGAAATTAGAAATCAACCCCATCCCTCCATTTTCTACACAAGAAATAACTAAACTTATCAAAACTTTAAAAAACTCCCCAGCCTCTGGCCCGGACAACATGTCCAACCTTCACATAAAACACTTTGGATATACCGCTATTTCATTCATTACAAATATCTTCAATAAATCCTGGTCTTTCAACTATATTCCTCTGTACTGGAAAAAAGCAATTATCATACCCAAATTAAAACCCAATAGCAATAACAAATATCCCACAAATCATAAGTGGGTTGAACAAGACACTATCCCACAGAACAATGCTCCTGTCTATGGACATCAGTAAAACCTTCGACACAGTACCTAAACACATACTCATCCAAAAAATTCTAAATTCACCGTTTCATAACAATTACAAAAAATGGCTATCCAATTTTATATCTGGACGTATTGCTCAGGTATTCAGCAAACATCAAATCTCTAAAACTGTAAAACTAAGAAATGGAATCTACCCCCAAAGAGCCATCCTATCTCCATTCCCGTTTTAACTCTTTACAGCTGATATCCCAAAGCCCCAAACTTCCAATTCAAAACTAATAACCTACGCAGATGACATAACCAAATCAATATCAGACCCCTTAGTACCCACTGTCACAAATCTCTCTAAGATTTACCTAAATCACATAGAAGCTTGGTTATCTTCCTAAAGAATGTCGGCCTCTGCCGAGATGTCTATAACCTTGATTACCACTGACAGACACCAATCATCATTACACCCACAAGTAACCTATAAATAACTCAATCATCCCCCTAAATAAAACACCTAAAACACTGGGAATATTCTTCGATACCCACTTCACCTTTACACCTCACATTTATGATTTCATCATAATGTCGTGGTTTTGAGGCCACAAACAAATCTCAATAGTCGTGGGTCCTGGAAAGAAAAACCAGAGAACAAAACAAACAATAATAAATAAACACAATAAAACTCAGGAAAAAAAATCAAACGCAAAAACACAAGTAACCCAAAAAAATTTATTAAAAATACCACCAACCTCAAGGTCAGCCGATACCGATACCGCAACCACCCAAAGGTAACCCACCACTACAAGGTAAATCGCAACCGCGTACGTACCGAAATCGCTCGCAACACCTGCACCACAACAAGGTGAACCGCAACCGTAAACCGTACCGCCCAAAAGTAATATCAGATATCAATGAACATCCGCGCGAATGTTCATTGAAATCACGCAAACCTTAAATCTATAAAAAAAATTAATCATAAAATATATAGCCTTAATACTTATAAAGGCTATAATGCGTTAAACAGTTCTCCACTAGTACTCCTTCTTAATTCTCCTACACAATTCTCAATACTAATCTTTCCTTTCCTCCTTTGACAAGTCTACACAATCTTTAATCTTATCTTTGTTCCAGAAATTGTCTTGCAAGCAATTCAGTCAATCTCTCTCCTTCTACTCTCTTTTCAGATTTCCTTCACCTATTTCACTCTATAACCAAGCTTCTCTTTTTTTAATCTTTCCTCTTTTCCTCTTCAGTCATTAAATCAATCAATCAATCTTCTTATCTGGTATTCCGTGGTGATTGCCGAATAAGCTCAAGCTCAAAAAAAACTGCGGAGTAATAAAAACATCGCATTATAGAAATCAAAAAAAAAATATATAATAATAATAATAATAATAATAATAATAATAATAATAATAATAATAATAATAATAATAATTTACAACTTTAAATGAAATAATAATAATAATAATAATAATAATAATAATAATAATTTATAATAATAATAATAATAATAATAATAATAATAATAATAATAATAATAATTTATAATAATAATAATAATAATAATAATAATAATAATAATAATAATAATAATAATAATTTATAACTTTAAATAATAATAATAATAATAATAATAATAATAATAATAATAATAATAATAATAATTTATAGAATTAAATGAAATAATTAAATGACTCAATGAATAAAGTATGAATTAAAATTGTGAATTATAATTAATAAAAAATAAAAAATACCCTCACCACCGCAAGGTGCTTACCTGGGTGGTTGACCCAGTTTTTTTTCACAGAATTCAAGCTGAATGAGCCCTTCACACCACGAAGCAAATTCAAACTAAAAAGAAAAACAACTTTATACCACCAATTCAGCATTCAAACAAGGAAAAAAAATCACATCCGTAAAATAACATTTATACTTACTTTATCCAAATGAAACTCAGCCACAGACACAGAACCAAGAGATTGAATCGCTGAACAGAAAGAACTTTTCCAGACTTCTAGACTCAAACTAAAAAAAAGACATCAACCCTTCAATCAATCATAAAAAGAATAATAATAAAAATAAAAATTTTATAATAGTAATAGCCAAATAATAAATAATGATAATAATAATAATAATAAAATAATAATAATAATAATAGATACTCACACCTTACACCTTGAAATCTTCACTTCGTCAACCAAAAACAACGTCCACAATAATACCTTCAAAGCTTCAAACGAAACGAAACGAATCAAACTAAAAAACAATAAAAGCATCATGTTACAAAAACATTCAATTAAAAAATAAAATTAATAATAATAAAGCAAAAATAATATAATATAACAAAAGAATAATAATAATAATATGATAAATATATAAATATATTACCTCTCAAACGTAGAACGTAAGATCGTGAAATGTCAACGTTTATTCAAGTTCACGCTCCTTTATATCAGTCAATACGAAAGAAAAAAACATAAATACAGTCTATAGTCTGTTTTCTCTTTTATTGTTTCGAAATTAATGCAAACACTGAAAAAACATTTATCATAAATTAACTTATTCGATTTACATCACTTTTACATTTAAATAATTTTTTTTTTAAAAAAATATTTCCCCCCTTCACACCCATAACAAAACATTCACTGAACTCCTTGGCACTCCTTGTTGGTGGACGTTCTAGAAGCACCCCTAAAAAAAATAAAAAACAGTAAATTATGAGACATAAAAAAAAATCCTATTCCTACACTACCACATCCCTCCCACCTAAGTTTGTCTCATAATTTGAACGCCACCAACTTCATTCACTCGCTCTTACATTCTACAATCCTTTTTTCATAATCCAATCATACTCTTCCACTCTGCCTCTACTCCTAGTACAAGGTCTCCTTGTACTTTCTACCTGGTCCCTGTTACTATTCTCACCCCCATCAACAATCACATCTTCAACTATATCATTTACACCTTCCAATCCAAGTAACTTCTCTGACATATTCGCAATCTCTTTATTAATCTCTCTTACTCGTGCATTCGCCTTTATTTCATTCACCACTTCATCCAATTCCACACAAAATTTACTTGCATCTCCCACTCTCATATTCACACTCCTATCCCTAACATCTCTTAATCCTGCTAACACACTTTCACTCTCATCCAATGGAAACTTACATAATGTATAGGTCTGATTCAAACTCTGCACACCATTTCCTCTATCCCACCAAAACCCCGAAAAATAATTCTCACTCTCTTCATCCTCATCAAATAATCCTTTTACTCCATCAGTCTTACTAACTTTACTTTTTCTCTTACCTTTTTTCATCCTGCGTTTTTCTATTAAAACCAACTCTTTACCTTGTAACCACAAATCATTCACTCCTTCCACATTCTCATTCATTTCAGTATCATTCATCCAAAACTTATACACTGGGTGAGCCTTCAAATATCCAGGTGGCTCCCTCCACGGCCTCAACTGCATCTGATGCGCTCTAAACTCACTCACTCTACCATCTGCCTCCTTCTCAAGCACATAACTAACTCCATTCGACATCACTCTTTTCACAATATAAGGCCCTTCAAACTTTTCCCTCATCTTACTTACATTCAAACGGCCCTTCTCAATCACCTCTTTCAAAACCTTATCCCCTACTTCAAAACTTGCAAACTTCAGACTCCCTTTTCTCCAAACATCCCTATCACTTTCAGGCAATCCTAACCTAGGTTTAACAAACTTCTCAAAATTCATCACATACATACATGGAGACATACCAGTAGCCCTATGCACAGTCATATTATATGCCCACAACACTTTTCCTATCCAATAATCCCATTCATTCTCTCGCTCACTCATCATTCGTAACATCTCACTCAACGTTCGCACAGTTCTTTCAGCCAAACCATTCGAACTAGGCATATACGGAGTAGTTCGCACATGTTCAATCCCCCAATCACTCAACATCTGCTCAAACGCCTGTCCTACAAACTCTGGTCCATTATCACTCAACATACGCTTCGGTTTACATACACACATTGGCAACAAAACCTCTCTCACTACCTTAGCTACATTCGCACTAGTCTTATTCTTCACAGGCACAGCATACGCAAACTTACTCTTATGATCTACCATCACTACCATTCCTACATACCCACATGCAGTCACTGGCAAAGAAACACAGTCAATCACCACTAACTCAAAAGGTTCCCTCACATCCATTCTCAACACAGGAGGTTTTACATACATTCTCTGATACTTTCCTTTCTGACACTCTTCGCAAGTAGTCGCCACATCCTTCACAATCTTTCGCAACCAAGGGTTAAACACTCTCTCTTTCATACATTCCCACAATTTAAACTTTCCCATGTGTCCATATCTACGATGAATCACTAAAGCCATCCCTACTGCCCCAATCACAGAAAATACTGGTACATACAAATCTTCCTCTCGCACTTTCCTAATATAATACACCACATTCTCACACACAACAAACTTTTTCGCAAACACCTTAAAATCGTCTATCAACTGGTCCCATCTACACACTTCCTTATTCGACAAAATACATTTTCTCAGCTCACAGACCATAGGACATTCCTCTTGCATCACTTCAATATCTCCCATACTCAACAATTCCTCATCACCCACACCAACTGTTACCATTCCTACGAAATTAGTCATGCATACATCCCCCTTATGCATTCTAACTATTTCCCGATTCCCTTTCAGCAATCTTTCATTTCCAACGTCTACTGACAACCCATTCATTCTTAAAAATTCTATTCCAAACAAAAAACAATATGGCATTCGTTCTTCATCAAGCACAACAAACCTATGTCCAACTCTCTCCAACATACCTATCTCTACTTTTAACAAAACCTCTTCCCAAGCTACAATTTCTCCTGCCCCAATCCCTTTTATCTTTACACTTGTATTCCTCCTAGGTATCTGCCACGTCATTTGCTCAAGCTCTCGTACCACTGACGCATTCACCAAAGAAATCTGAGACCCAGTGTCAATCAACCCACAATATACCTTACCATCTACCTGCACTTTCACTGCCATTCTACCACTCATCCCATGTTCACAATACACTACCTCTTCAATTTCCCCAGGACAAATCATTTTCCTCGTCCCCCACAATTACACAATCTTCTACTCCCTTTTCCAAAACATACTTCCTATCATAACTCTTTTTCTCTATCACCCAATTATAATGCACCCCACTCAAACACTGTAAATGCAGCTCACCTACACTATTTCTATCAATCCCCTCACTCCTATAAATTACCGGTCGTTCCCCGCCATAATGCACACACACAACTACTTTAAACAATTTACTCACAACAACCAACACCTCTTGCAACGGAATCACACCTCCATTACACATAGTCTTTAACTCTCTTACATACTGTCGCACCTTCTTAACTCCTATCTGATCAGGTTTCTTGCACACCTCAGTCATAACTTCCCTCCGCAATTCTTCTATACTCTCAGGCACTCTCAAAACCAACCCATCCTTGGCTAGATCCTGTAAACCATACAACACACTTTCAAACATAGAATCACCTCCACCTCTACTTTCTTTCCCTTTCATTAACCCCTTAGGCAAATACTCAGGATCGATCACCAACGTTTCACTCATTCTCTCACTCCCTGGCATTCGAGACATCAAGTCTGCAATCTCATTCCTTTCACCCGGGATATATTCAACAACATAATCAAAATCACTCAAATCTTCCAAAGTTCTCGCAAGCCTACTATCAACTGTCCTCATTCTCTGCAAATACACTAAGGGTTGATGGTCCGTTCGCACTACAAACTTAATCCCATACAAAAACGGACGCAACGATTTCAGACAAAACCTCAAAGCAGCCAACTCTCTTTCAATCGTAGAATACTTTCGCTCTGTCATACTAAACGCTTTCGAAACATAAGCAATCACTCGTTTCCTTTCAATTCCGTCAATCACCTGCTCTTGCATCAAACAACCCCCCATACAATACCCACTTGCATCCGTATACACTTCCAGGGGTTTAGCATACTCACTATAATCTGGATACGCCAGCTCTACATCTTTCGCAACTTCAGCCTTCAACTTCTCAAATGCTTCATTCATTCTGTCATTCCATTTCACAATCGTACTCTTCTTTTTACCAGTCCATTCAGTCAAAGGTTTCATCACACCAGAACAATCTTTCATAAACTTCCTTCCAAACTCTACCAAACCTAAAAATCCCCTCAACTCTCGAACATTCCTTGGTTTCGGAAAATTCCTAACTTTTTCAACAAACTTTTCCGCTTTCTTCAACCCAGTCGCACTAACCTTGTGTCCTAAAAATTCAACCTCATCCGCAAACCATTCACATTTCTCAACTTTCACTTTTATACCTACATCCTCCAACTTTTTCAACACATCATTCACTAACTTCAAATGCTCAGAGAAAGTCTCAGTCATCACTAATATATCATCTATAAACACCATCACATTCTTGCTAGGAAAATCATTCATAACCACATTCATCGCCCTCTGAAAAGCTGCCGGAGCATTGGCCAACCCAAAGCTCAAATTCCGAAACTGATAATGCCGCTTTAGCAGTCGGAAAAAAGCAGTCACACACCTACTATTCTCTTCCACTGGCATCTGATAATACCCACGCACCAGATCCATTTTCGTAAAGACTTTCATCCCATACATACTATACACACATTCTGACACTACACACATAGGAAACCTATCTTTCACAGTCTTTTCATTCACCTTACGATAATCAATACACAACCTCAAACGTCCATCAGGTTTTCGCACAGGCACAATCGGACTATTCCAAGGACTCACACTCTCTTCCAACACACCTATTCGCTCTAACTCTTCACACTGCTCTTCAATCTCATTCGCAACTGGGGGAGGAAAGTGACGAGGTCGCTGGTATATGGGGGTATCTTCCGATAACACAATACGGAATTCAGGCAACTGCGCCTTCCCAAAATCCTCATCGCTTTTGCTTAGCACTTTCCTCCTTTCCCACAACATTCGTACAATCTTTTGTCTCCTTACTTCATTCAAACCTTCAGGCAACTGTATTTTCTCAACCATCTCATCATGCACCCAATCTTTCCTCTCAATATCACCAGCAAAAACATCACATTCTCTCTCTCTCGAGTTCCCTATAATCAAAACAGAATACAAACTACCAACCACATCACCAACCCTTATTCCTCTCACTCTCTTCTTTTTCACATCAGGCACCTTTTGCATACATACTCTAGGATTGTCCATATCTAATATACCATCAAATACATGTGCAACCCTTTTCACTCTATACTTCGCATCGTAACCATCCACCAGAAACATGCTATTCTGGTCGACATCCACACCTACATTCGCATTCCAACCTACCTTTACACTTACCACACCATCCGCTTTCAAAGACATATCTTCCAGAGCAAACACTTCCACACCTTTTACCAATTTCACCTTTACATCCCCTACCTTATTCACATACATCTGGACCATTTCCCCATCTTATTCCACCTTTTTCTCTATCCATCATACGAAATCAGGATGGATATATCCCATTCATACTTAAAACTTATCCCTAACAACAGATCATTACTTCTCATTCTTACTAACAATACATAGAACTCACCTTTCTTCCATTACTTATACCTCAATCTTAACACTCTCCCTAAATTTTGTAACGACCGGTATTACCATATTACTAATCCCCTTAATATTCCCTTTTCCAGACTCTTTCTGATCTTCCCGTATATTCATCCTATCATATGCACTTTTATACACTACACTGACCATACACCCAGTATCAATCAAAGCTCTCACTCCAATACCTCCGCAATAAACCTTAATAGTCATGCACTCATCTACCGGACCAGCCGAAAATACATCCGCACTTACAATCCCTTCCCTAGCAACACTCAGCCCCTTCCCACCACTTAAGGATCCACCAGCTGTAAACCCTACACTGGCTCGTTTCCCGGACCAGTTCCCCTTACCTGATTATTCATCATAGTATTCATACCTACTACTTCATTCACACTTACATTCCTATTAGCACCTACAGCCGTACCATTACCAACAACATTTCCATTACCCAAATTCGCACTACTACCAGGAACTGCATTTTGATTCATTTGCGTCATCCCAGGTTGTCTTACTCCCCAACACCTACCAGCCACATGCCCTACCTTCCCACATAATGTACAGGTATTTCTAGGGAACCTGCACATCCTCGAAAAATGACCCTCAGTCCCACAATTCCCGCATACAGTCTTCCTTACATTCACACCTTGCTGACAATCTCTTACCCAATGATCTGTACCTCCACATCTCCTACATCCGGCCCTTTGAGGGTCTGTGCAGTTCATAGCCATATGGCCCACTTGCCCACAACTAAAACACGCCCCATTTGCCCATCTACATTCCGAAATCAAATGCCCCATCTTACCACACCTAAAACACTTCACATCCATACCCCCTGCATTCTCTCTGTTCCAAGTCCTATTCATATTCTCTCTCACATTCCCTTGATTGTACCCCACATTCTCTCTCACGTTCGTATTACCAACTGGTGTTCTGCTCGCACTCATCGCATTCGTACCTCCTGCATTCACCTGTCTTTCATTTTCACCCCCATAGAAATCTTCTAAGAATTTTACCATAACTTCATACGGATTGGCCCTAAGAGCATCCCTATAAGACTTATACTGTGGCACTGGTGAAGCCCTTTCATTCATTCCCCTACCACTGTACACATCATGCCTCTCATACTCCTCTTTATCTCTTTCATTCTTTTCAAACTCACGATCTTCTACTATCTCTAACACATCCCTCCACTGCAATCGTTCCCTACTCCACCTCATTTTCTCTTTACGCCTCGCATTTATAAACTCTGCCACTGGAGGAGGGATCGTCTCCAGGAATTTCTTCATCAACATTTTGTTTTCATTTATCCCCTCATCCCCAAACTTCACTCGAGCCAATGTTTCCAACCTATGTGCATAATTATCCAATCTTTCATTCTTTCCTCTCCTAGCCTTATCAAAGTCATTCACACGTCTATACTTTACACCCCCCTTAACTCTTTCAACCTGTTCCAACATTCTTTCCTTTACTACTTCATACTTCGGCTCACCCACACTCACAATAGCCTTGTAAAAATCATACATTCTCCCTTCCAAAAACTCACCTAACTCTTTAACCCAAAACACCTTATTTTCATCAAATTTTTCTTTACAGTAACTCTCATACTCTCTAAAAAATTCACACACATCCTTTGTTCCATACACATTATATTTATTAATCTTCGGAATGTCCCTAATAAGGACACTCCGTGCAACTTGAACATCATCTCTCGAGTCTTCCGACGTAGTATCCTCATCATAATTCTCATTCAGTTCCTCATTCACACTACTATATAAAGAATCTATACTCTTACCTTTTGCTATCACTCTTCTTTCATGTCTTCTATTCTTCGACGTCTTCTTCTTCTTCTGATCCTTCTCTTTTTTCTTTTCTTCTTTCTCCTTCTTCTTTCTACTTTTATCTTCTTTCATTTTCTCTTTATCCATATCCTTCTCATCCACATCACTTACAATCTTTTCCTCTTCCAAAACGCTCTCTCCCTTCTGTAAATCTACTATCTTCGGAGTAGAGGTTACTTTCTTTCGCGTCCCTTTTGCTCCAATCTCTTTTGCAAACCTCTTATTCAGTATATCATCCATTCTTGCTTTCATTTTCATTTCCATTTGTTTTTTTCTCTCTCCTGCATTCCTTCCTCTATCTCTCTGTCTATCAATTAAGTCCTCATTCTCCTTTTCTTTCTTCTTTAACACCTCTTTCAGTCTCTACTTCCAATCCCAATCTCACTTCCTCAGGCGTAGCCATCTTACCTGCTATCGTCTATGTCCCCTTGGTCTTCCGTCCAGACGCCCCACGTTGGGCGCCAGAAATATGTCGTGGTTTTGAGGCCACAAACTATCTCTTTAGGGTCGTGGGTCCTGGAAAGAAAACCAAAGAACAAAACAAACAATAATAAATAAACACAATAAAACTCAGGAAAAAAAATCAAACGCAAAACACACAAAACCCACACAAATTTATTAAAAAAAACTTACCACAGCAAGGTGAACCGCTAAAGTAAGCACCCCTTCACCACTACAAGGTAAACCGATACCGTAACCGATTCAAATATTCACCGATATCCGAACAAAAACCTTAAATCTAGAATGAACGTAAGCCTAAATTATATTGCCTTAATACTAAAAATCTAATATGCAGTTCTCCAATGTACTCCTTCTTTTCTTTATTCTCCAACGTCTACCTTTAATATTCCTTTACTTTTCAGTTTTGTTTTCAACAATATTATTCAATTTCCGTTCTGAATACTTTCTTTAATTTCTCTCTAATCTACTTTTACGTAAATCAATCTCTTTAATTTCTCTCTATTCTACTTTCACGTAAATCAATCTCTCTAATTCTCCTACAATCCTTTCCACACAATTCCTTCTCGATTCTCCACTATATAGTCTCCAATTTCCACTTTCCTTTAAATCTATTTAATTCTCTACCCCTATCTTTTCTTTTACCGGTCCTTCTATCTCACTCTATTCCACTTCAAGCATTTAGCGTTAAATCTTTACTTATTAGAAAAATGTCAATTTCCTTATTCTTCAGGATGTTTCTAAGGGCTCGTCGACTAAGCTCCAAAAAAAAAACTGCGGAGTAAAAAGAATATCGCATCATAGCAATCGCAACAAAAAGAAATAATAATAATAATAATAATAATAATAATAATAATAATAATAATAATAAATAATAATAATAATAATAATAATAATAATAATAATAATAATAATAATAATAATAATAATAATAATAATAATAATAATAATAATAATAATAATAATAATAATAAGGATAGTAATAAAAATAATAATAATAATAATAATAATAATAATAATAATATAATAATAATAATAATAATAATAAGGATAATAATAATAAATAAAAATAATAATAATAATAATAATATAATAATAATAATAATAATAATAATAATAATAATAATAATAATAATAATAATAATAATAATTTATAACTTTTATGAATTAAATTAATGACTATATTTAATAATGAATTAAAATATAAATGTATTTCATAAATTTGATAAAGAAAAAAAATTACTTTAATAACTAATAATTATAATGAATTAAAGAATAAATTATGAATTAAAATATCTAAAATATTAAATATGACTGTAATTGAAATAATTATAATAATAATTAATAAGCAATAAGCGAAAGCAAAAATAAGCCCCTCTCACCCCATGGTGCTTACCTGGGTAGTTGACCCAGTTTTTTTTTCTCTTCAACACCCTCTGAAATCGATCCAAACCCTTCAAATCTGAGCCCTTCTGAACCTTTTACGAGCCTCAAATCAGGGAATTCAGACTAAAAAAAGAAAAAACAATTTTATACAACCAAATCCAACATTCATAAAAAAGTCAATCAACAACAACATTCACACTTACCTCAACCAACAGAATGACAATCAGTCGCTGAACCCTCGTACATCGGTTGCGGAACAGAAATAACTCCTCAGACTTCTAGAACTTCAAGAGAATCCAGACTCAAACTAAAAAAACATTAACCCATCAATCAATCATAAAAAGAATAATAATAATGAAAATAATTTTATAATAGTAATAGCCAAATAATAAATAAATAATAATAATCATAATAATAAAATAATAATGTTATAATTACCTGTTGCACGTAAGTCGTCAAAAAAAGTACTGCGTCTTCTTTCACACTTTAAACATACAATTAAAATGTTCGAAAGTGTATAAAAAGTCTATTGTCCCACTTTTTTCTCTATAAAACTTTTAACTAGAAATATATGAATATAATAAATAAACATATCTCATATAATAATAATAATAATATAATGAATAAATAATATAATAATACTATGTAATAAATTAATGAAATTAAATTAAATTAATTCACAATCAAATAAAACTTTCTCTGAAATCCCATGTAATTCCGTGTTGGTGGACGTTCTAGAAGCACCCCTAAAAAAAAGAAAAAAGAAAGGTAAATTATGAGACTTAAAAAAATCCTAAACCTACACTATTTCCCTCCCACCTCCAACCTCATACATACTTTGATTCCATTCAGAAGCCTACCACCAACACCATATTTAACTAACACCTGCCATAGAGCTTCCCTATTAACCCTATCATACGCCTGTTGCAAATCCATAAAACCTAAATACAATTTATTCTCTTCTCCCTCATTTCTCAGTCATTTGTTTCATGTAAAGATTTGTCCACCATCCTCCTCCACTTCCTAAACCGCCAACCTTGTTTCTTCACCATCAGTCTTCAGTCGCTCGTCGCACTCTTTGACCAAAATACCAGCATATCTTTCCCTACAACACTCAATAAAACTGAATGTTATTTTCTACCAGTTCTTTGAAGGATCTCTCCTTACCAATTATATAAGGGTACTTTACTGCTCTCCTCCAATCAATTGGAAATATACCCTCCATAAACGCTTTATTACACAACTTCCAAATCCAATCAATCACCATCTCGCCTCTGTTCTTGATCATTTCACCAGTAATTTCATCTTACACCTGCCAGATTTAACCATTCTTTCAACCTTTTCTCACCTCTAACCCATTACTCCCTCTTGCTGATAACCTCATCCCCAAAATAGCTATTCCTTCTTACACCATCAACCCCAAATACATTCACTATCACTCTTCATACTACTAATATTATGCAGATTTTTCGAAGTGTTCTTTTCCACACTCCCCTCCACATCCATTCATCAGTTACAAAAGCACCATCCTAATTCTATTCATTATTTTAAGCAGGTTTCCCTTATTCTCATTTTTAACCTTTCGTGCTTCTTTCCAGAAGAGCTTTCCTATTCCCTTGTAAGTCCTCAATTCATCTCCTTCCAAACTGTTCATACTTACTATTGTCGTATGCTGCGGTATGCACCTTTTAGTATTTCTTTTTCCTTCTTATATAATTTTCCAAGCATCTTTTCTTTTGAAACTTCATCACTTTTAGTACATTCACACGCTTCTTTTTTACTTTTAACCGCTTGCATCACCTCTTCATTCCACCACTTCCTATTTTTAACATTCTTACTTACTACTTTAGCACATCCCACATACTTCTCTTTTGCACTGCTAGCAATTGCTTCCTTCATTTGCTCCTAGATTTTTGTTCAGTTTTTCAACTTGTCACATTCAAAACTGATTTACTTGGAGCGTTCTTACATACTTTATCCTTATTACTTTTCACTTCTCACTCTTAATTTTACCCACTCCTTCTGTATCACCTTCCTCTCCATCCAAGTCCCACTAACTTAATTTTTAATAGAACACATTAATGATGCGATAATCCCATTCCTAATCCCCTCACTGACTTTAACATCCAACACATCTTCCAACATCTTTCTTCACAACACAAAATCAATCATCTTTCACTTCGATACCTCTCTAACCTACACCAACTCTAGTATACTTAATGGATACTCTTGTGTTTAAAGAAGTATTACTTACACAAAACACATACTCTCTCCTCACATAAATCAATCACCTTCCTACCATTCTCATTTTCCTCCATCACCCCAAATCCACCTGTTATACCATCCCCTTTTTTGATCACCTATCTAACCATTCAGGTCCCCAACACAATCATTCTGAAGCTTCTACTCACCCCATCCAAACATCATTCCAGATCATCCCAAAAAATCGTACTCTCTTCCAACGTCCTCCCTCAGACTGGACCATATGTCACAAACCACACACCACTTGAACCTTTTCAAACTAAATTCAACCATTAAAATTCTAGGACCATACATAAAGTCTTACCATAGTCTATACCACAAGTCAACTCATCAAAATTGCAACTCCTTCTCTCCCTTCTCATTCCTTTCCACATCAGCACTCCACATTTCCACCACACCACTCATTTTCACCGTTTCCTTTCATCTTTTTTTTTCAGTAACAGCGAGCAAAATCAAATTTGCCCTTTTCTAAATCACATCCATCACCTCTCTCCTCAATTTATTCCTCTGACATTGCCATATACCCATACGATTCATACAATTTTTGCCGAAAATTAGACGGCGTTTACGGCGATCACGACATTCTCCGAGGCAATGCATTAGCATTCCTAGCAAGAAGTAAGTGGTAGTGGGTAAGGCCAACCCAACTCCCCCGTCCCTTTAGTCGCCTTCTAAGACACGCAGGACATACGATGTGCGCAATTCTTTCTCCCCCAACATAGGATATGAGTAGTAGGGATGTCTGTAAGGTGTTGTCTAGAAGAGGGGTGTGCACTTTAAGTATGTGTATATGATATGTGGATAAATGGTGGTCAGTAATATGTTGCCTGGAGGATGTGTGTGTAAAGAATATGAACGCAAAAGGAAAGGCGCACCATTTAAATAAATGGCAGGTAATTTCAACGATTTGAGTATGCGTGTACTCTCCATATATATATATATATATATATATATATATATATATATATATATATATATATATATATATATATATATATATATATATATATATATATATACAGTAAAACGGGGGAAAACGGGTAATATTTGGGCTTTTTTTTTTTTTGACGAGTCGTGAAAAATCGAAATTTCAAGTTACACCCATTTTTAAATGTTTTTTCTCAAATTCAAACCTTCTTAAATGATTTTGAATAAAGAAAATATTAAAAATGTGAAAATAAATATTTTTATTAATTTTTTGAAAAATGCTGGTGTGAAAATTTTTTTTTGGGGTAAAACGGGTACGAGTGTCGGGTAAAAATGGTAATTTAATTTTTATTTCTCGTACGTTTGTGATTTACTAATTTAGTTAATAAAAATATATAATACAAGTATTAAACGTGTTAAAAAATAAATTTGGGTAAAAAAAAAACATTTAAAACTTAAACTCCACTAGCATTAATGAGCATCATATTTTTTAGTAAAACTTTACATTACTGTACGCCGATATCTCGAAAACTACGATACTTACAAGAAAACCAATTACATATTTAGAATCAGGGCATAAAGCTTATTCGTGGAATGTTGTAAAAAAAAAAAAAAAAAAAAAAAAAAAAAAAATTTATTAAATAAAAAAAAAAAAAATTTTTATTATTATTTTTTTAACAACATATATGTAATAAGCTTTATACGCTGATTCCAAATATGTAATTGGTTTTTTTGTAAGTATCGTAGGTCTCGAGATATTGGCGTACTATAATGTAAAGTTTGGCCTATTTTTTTGTATGTACATAATTATCAAATATATAATATACCCGGTAATATAATACATACGCTAGGTTTTTTATACTTATACTTTACATAATAAGGAAAATATTATTCAAAACTAAAAAAAAAAAATATTTATACATGAAAATTAGTTAAAAATATAGTTACAGTTTTACCCCGTTACCGTTTTACCCCTACCCGTTTTTCTCCCCAAAGTGAAACTACTTAAATAACTAAAAAAATAATATCACTAAATGCAATTACATACATGGAAACTCTTAATTTTACAACTTTCTATATGCTGTTAATGCGAAATGATGATCTCTTCAGTCTTAGAGATTGTGCAGACCTTAGCATTTTTTTGCAATTTTTCAAAAAAAAAATTTTCAAATGGGGGAAATTTTTTTGAACTGAACCTCTAATTTATTGGATTTAATTTTGAATTAATATTAAAATATAGTCTTTTATCTAACAAAAAAACCTTTCCCCAATTTCATAACGGTTGCCATTATGAAAATATAGCACATTTTCTAAACTTACCCGTTTTACCCACCGGAACCAGTTTTCCCCCATTTGACGGTATATATATATATATGTTGGTGGTAAGCTTCTGAATGGAATTAAATGTATGTATGACGATAGTGAAGCGTGTGTAAGAATAGATGGGAGTTGAAAGTGGTTGGTGTAATATTAATAGCAGAGTGAGGAAGGGATGTGTTATGTCTTCTTGGTTATTCAATTTGTAAATGGATGAGTTATGAAAGAATTAGGAGGTGAGGGGGGTGACAGGGAATGGTGTTAGAATGATGGAAGAATGGGAGAGTGGAGGGTGGCCCATCAACATCATATTAATGCGGAAAATCGTATTTGGTTTTGTGTGGCGAATCTGAAGAGAGTTTGAGAGGATTAGTAGAGAGATTTGGCAGGCTGTGTAAAAGGAGGGGCTTGAAAGTAAATGTAGATGAGCAAGGTTATTGGTTGTGAGTGAGGACAGTCATCCGTGTGAAGTTATGTTAGATGGTGAGAAGCTGGAACAAGTGTCTGAGTTTAAATATTTAGGACATATGTTGGATGAAAAGGGAACGGATGATGATGAGTGTAGAAGGAAAGTTGTGAATGGCAGAAAGGTAGTTGGTGCAATTAAATCCTTAGTGGATTCAAAGGGAATAAGTCTTGAGTGTGCTGGTTCTTAAACATGAGGGTGATGTGTTACCTGTTGTTAATGTATATTAGTTGAGACCTATGGTCCCTGGAATAAGAAGGTATAGATGTAAGTACAATGTGGTTCAGATGGACAATCTTAGGGGCGTGTTAGGTGAGAAGACATTGATAATAAGAAATGACGTATTAGAGAGTTGGGTGGTGTGAAGAAAGGGGTAAATGAGAGAATAAATGAAAGTACGTCGAGATGGTTTGGTCATGTGGAAATGGGATGGATGATAGTAGATTGGTTAAGCGGATGTAATAGTTGGTGAGTGTGCTGGGATTCGACAGGCTGGGAGACCGAAGAAAAAGTGGTCTGAGTCAGTAAAGGAATGCCTGGAGGAGAGAAATGTGTTTGGCAGAGGCGAGAAAGAAAGGTGCTTAATATGAGTGAATGGCGTGGTTTTTGTGAGGGGGTATGGGTTTGTGGTCCACCTGGGCCAAAGGGTGAACCCCACTACTGAAGAGATTGCCATAAGTGAGGGTCCGTGCGTCCCGTGAGGTTCTAGGGTGATTTTCTAACTGTGACGAGTTCTCAACTATTAGGCTAAAGGGGGTGGTAACGCTGTTTCCTTTTTTTTTGACCTGGTGTCATTATTCTTTCTACTAATTTTCTGTTTCCGGTGCAATGTCACACTTTACCCTCCAGTCTTGAGGAAGAAAGGTGGATGATGAGATTATATATATTATACCTAAGTATTTAGATAATATATATATATTATATATATATATATATATATATATATATATATATATATATATATATATATATATATATATAATATATATATATATACTATATATATATTATATATATATATATATATATTATTGGAGTAAGGAGTTGGTATGGGTAGAGTGAAGTAATTTGAAGATGGTAAAATATGCAAGTAAAAGATGAAATTACTGGTGACATGACTTAAAGAATGGCGGGCGGAAGAAAAGTGATTGAGTGGGATTAGAAGATTGTGTAACAAAGCGTTCGCGTTTTATGGAGGGTAATAAGTTCAGAGCAGGGGTTGTGGAGTTGGAGTCGTGGGAGTCCGGCGTCAGGTAATTTTTCAGAGATGGAGTCCAACAACTTTCAAAGATAGTAGAGTTTGGAGTCAGAAAATATTTCAAATAACAAAGGTTGTGGAATTGAAATCTATGAGTTACTTAATCGCTTCAATAAAAGTTTACAGATCTTGCGACTTCCACAGCAACAAAATGCATTACAAATTTCGAATTTTTTAACCTGCAACGCTTATGTTTCAATTTGGATTATATTCTAATAAATTCAACCTTAATACTAACTATAATTTAAGATTCTGAAAGAAGTAAAAAGATTTCCATGGTATGAAGAACAAATTTCTCTCATCCACAATCGATATTATTTTTAGCTGCTGTTTATGCTGATCCTAATCTACAGGGTAAGCTTAACTGAAGATCAACAACAAAAAGCTAAATCTGCACTTTGTAATGTGGCCATTTGGCATTAAAGGGTTGCAAGAAGTTCAAGAAGAAAAGGATTCATCTGGACAATTGTTTAATTCTTAAGTCATTCCTTCAGAAAGCTCAAAGGATGAAGTATGAAATAGCTTCTCGATATGTTAAGAGCTTTAAGTCGAAAGCGTCAACGGGTTAAAGAAAAAGGTCAAAGTCCTTTCCTTATCCTTCTACACAATATTCGATAACTTTAAAACAAAATTTCTTTGCTGCACTGAGATGTTGAAAAAAATTGATATAACTTCGAAGCTTAAATTAGAAAAGGCCATCGAAATGTATCCAGACATTGTACAAGCTGCAATTGCCAATACTGCTCTACCTCCAACGCAAGTTAGCTTTTAATGGCTTTTTTTCTGCTGCTCTTCGCATTATAAAATCAGAACTAAGAGGAAAAATGAAAGGAGGACCTGGCAGGTGGCTATTCATTTTTAAGAACTTTAAGAACTAATTCATTCAATGAGTAGATGACTCTAGATGAAATTCAATTTTTTTTCCTCCAATTATGTAAATTTAAGAAAACTTTATTTACTCACATGTAATGGACCGCAAATAACAGCTTAAAGGACATAAAATAACACTATTTTTTCTTTTGGACCTAAAACTAAATGAAAAAATATGTTGCTTTCTGGTTTAGGTTATTTTTTGAAAAAGTAGTGGTGGGGAGGGGGGGGGGGGGGGGGGGTCAAGCCCCCAAATTTTTAACTGCTGATAAATTGGTTTTTTTCTAAAGAATAGAGCTTTTCAATAAACTTATTTAAAGAGCTCTTCATTCTATTTAAAATGAACTAAACCGCATGTCTCTACGACATTCATGAGAGAAGATATGAAGAAAATTCTATCTTGAGAGTGCGCCCAAAAGGTAATTTCCCCAAAATTTAGGGCGTTCATATCTTCTGACCCCCTCAACCAATTGCACTGTAATTTGAGATTTTTATTTCTGGTACTAATACTAATTACCATACCAAATTAAAACAAAATCGGAAATGGTAGACCTCAAAAATACAATTTGCCTGCTTGATCTCATATGGAATGCACCATATATATTTATTATAAGGAGAGTGGGCACTATAAAAGAAAAGTTGAAAAGAAAGTACTAACCTATCAAAACTTTGCTTACAATCTTGATACTTAGGGTAATGAGGAAATGAACCACCTTATATTGAGAAGACCAAGACCACTGCTTCTGACCCTAAGGTTCTGCTGCGTCGAATAAAAGGGATGGTAATCACTCACTGGAAGAACTGAAAAATATATAATAAAGGAAAAGTGCAAAATATAAAAAAAGAAATTTATAACCATTAATGAAATAAAATACTCACTAAAGGCAATAATGTCGCAAGTTTATTAGGTTTAAATGCGTAGATATCAAAACACAAAATCAAGGATAAGAAGGCATGGGTTATTTGGATTGCAATGTGAAATTTTATTGTTATGTTCGCACTTTTAAGGATACATGCAAATGCAAAAGTATAGGTTAAATACTATACACGGAAATATAAACGTAAGGACTTTTATACAATCAATTTTTGCAATTCCAATGGTATGGACACACTTTCAAACCTGATATATATATATAATAAATATATATATATATATATATATATATATATATATATATATATATATATATATATATATATATATATATATATATATATATATATATATATATATATATATATATATATATACGTATATATATAATATATTATATATATATATATATATATATATATTATATAATAATATATTATATATATATATATATATATATATATTATATATTATATATAAATATATTATATAATATATATCTTTCTTTCTTTCTTTCTTCACTTTCCTCTTTTCCCCAAGATTGGGAGTGGAGCGCTACAAGCTTTGAAAAGAAAAAGCAGTAGAAGAGTTGTGACACAATATCGAAAAGAAAGCCAGCACCGCCCCTCTGTACCATTAATTAGTGAAAGCTCGTCACAGACAGAAAAATCCACCTAAAGCTTCATGGGACCGTGACGGACCCTCATACTATGGTAAATCGTCAATGTAAGGGTTCAATCCCTTGGCCGACAGGTGGGGCGCACCAACCATGCCCCATCAAAACCCCGCTAATTCTCTCTATCATGCACCTTTATTCTCGCCTCTGGCCAAACTCACATTTCTCTCCTTCAGAACATTCGTTCACCGACTCAAATCCACTTTCTTCTTCGGTTCCCAGCCGGTCGGTTCCCAACACACTCTCCACTATCCATCCGCCTTAACCAACCGACTATCATTCATCCTTTCCAGTGACCAAACATTTCCAACACCAAAAAATACTTTGGTTGAGAGTTGCTTGGAGTTGAGGCTTTGATTATATTATATTATATATATATATATATATATATATATAATATATATATATAATATAATATTATATACTATATATATTATATATAGTATTATATATATATATATATATTATATATTAAGAATTTGTAATCCCTATACTTTAATTAGTAGTTAATATAGAGCTTACCATATATTTTAATGTTTCAACTAAAAATAATAATAAGATAATCACTAATGATTGTTTACAAATAATAATAATAACAATTATTATTAATATACATCATCACATACCTTCCTTTACCATCCTTTGTTAGTTTGAAGAGGTTAATATGGTAAATAAAGAAACCATTACCCATTTGTTAGTTTGAGGAAGCATATATGGTTAATAAGGAAGAAACCACCACCCGTTTGTTTTTTGGTAATTGTTGGGAAATGAGAAAAACTTAATTAAAAACTCTTATCGGGAAAATCCACTCTGGAAATGTGTTTAAGGAAGAATTTCAATCTGAGAAAATTGAAAATCTTCCCAAATCTTGGCAAAGCTCTCACACATGTTCTGTGTTAGAAACATAGACATGTGATCAATTATAGTCATAAATGTTAAATTTAATCATTATCAGAAAGTTTATTTAATTTATCTCAATTAAGAAGAAATATTTTAATATTACCTACCTTTAATTAGGTGGGTTTTTGTTCTACTTGAAACCTACAACTTCTGAATAAGGAAGGTTGTTGATTTAAACAATGTTAATAGTTCTTTTCTTCTGGTTCTTGTACCTCTTTTACAATTAGCTGAAGTCTGGTCGACATGGATTTATAACTTTTTAACCCAGTTGATACCTATTCAATGGTTCAATCATGTAATCAGAAATTCTCTCTTCTTCGTATTAATACGAAAACTTGACAAACTTAATGCACATTTCTTTTTCTTTTCAAAATTATTATATAAATAATATAATTTAGTACCAATGTCCTTTTTAAATATAATAACATTTTCAAGGTATTAATAATAATAATAATAATAATAATAATCTTATCTTTGTAAAAATATCATTATCAAAGTAAATATTCTTCTGAAACAAATAAGAGGATTATAATACGCACTTTATTCTCCCCACTCGTCTGTCGAGTTAAGACCAAATATGGTAAGGTTTAACTCGCTTTTTTCTCTTTGATTTTGGATTAATCTTAATAAAAATAAAATTATTTCTTTTTGGTTAAATTTTCTTATAATAATAATCTTTTATTTTCATTCCTTAACCATCTATTTTCAATTTTCTTTGTTAAATTATTAAATTATTCCTTTTATTAAAAATGAATATTTTTTTTAACATAGAATTTTTACTTCTTTAAACTTTGATTAAACTTTCTTTGTGAACAGATATTTAAAATCTAGATTTATATATAAAATTATGTCTTAAGGGAGTCTTCTCAAACTTCTTCTTCTTCTTCTGTGAAGATGGTGACCTTGGCTCGCAAAGTATCCAATGGCATATAAACATGATTTCTTTGTTAATTACCTTTTTTTTATTTTTAGTCTATATTTCAAACTATCTCAGAGATTTACACAATTTTCTATTTACAGGACTGGGAAATAGAAGAAATATCCTAATTTTATTTACAAATTTGTTATAGCTCCTTGTTATATATATATACGGTATATATATATATATATATATATACAGTATATTTTTTTATAATATATATATACATATATATATATATATATATATATATATATATATATATATATATATATATATATATATATATATATATATATATATATATATATATATATATATATCAGTATATTTTTTTTATATTGAAAAAATTGATCATCTTTAAAAATAGGATTTCCAATCAGCAACCTTTGTAAATATATTTTTTCTTGAATCCCAAGCAATTTCCCTTGATAAAACGTAATTGAATTTTCCTTTTAATTGATTAAAAATTATATAAAAGTGGGAAAGGAATCAATGGATAATTATGAGAATAAATGAGAATAAAATATTGTATTATAAAAGCTATTAAATTAGTAGTAAAATATGAATCTGGTGATTCTATTGAAAAATATGCTCAAAGTAATGTGATAATAGAAAGTTAGTAAAAGTCTGGTAAAAGATTTTGAAGTATACTTATATGGCTACCTATAGAAAATTATATAAGAAAATTTATTTTTTTAAAATACTGGTACCGTATATGAATAAAAATGATGTTTTAATAATGAACAATACAAAATATTGTATAATGATTTTTTTTTTTTTTTCTTTTACGTATGCACCTTTTAGTGATTTATGATAAAAATGTATTCTTTATTTCTTGCCTGTGATTTAATAAAAAATTTTATAGTAATTATAATAATTTTAAGGGTGAAATTTAGATCAGTAATTTCGGAGTTGGGTTCAACATTCCAATTCTGGAAATTATTTTTTTTAGGCGTTAAATTTAGTAAAAGTAAGATATTGCTTTGATAGTTACATTAGAAATATAGAGACAGCAAGGAAGCCACATTGGCCTATCGACACTGTTTCCAGTCACCCAACATGTTTCATGAAAATCCACAAAGCTCACCCTAGGGCTTGTTCCAATAACCTTACATTATTATACACAAAGTCTCCCACCAAAAGAAAAAACTATAGCTAAAGTACATCATGCTAACCACACTAACAAGCTTTATTTAGTTTGTCATCAGTCCAAAATTGCAGCTTAACTTACATAATGACTGTAACTAAAAAACTCATCATTTTGAAAGTCAAAATACTATTGATGCCCAAACTGTTCGTTTTTTGACTTTTTTTTATCCATTTTGGAAAACAAGTTTCTTCATTCTTTCGTTTACCAGAAGGTTATTGATCAAATAAATTAGAAAAAAAGTAAGAGATTCTCCTCCAATCTAGGTCATCTTCAGAAGTAAAAGCTTCAGAACATTAATTCTTCTTAACGATTTTTGAGTTAATATCTTAAGCTTAAAAATTGTTCCACTTTTTATTTCCTCCAACCATATCCTCTTTTTTGAAAATTCATTTTGAATCTTGGAAATCTAATAAAGACGACAGCATCAAAGACTTGTTTTATATATATGCTGAAAATCTTTTCTTTATTGAATCTTCTAGACCTTCTATTGTGGTATTAAAGCCACTAAAGGAACTACTTCTCTTTGCTTTTGATAAGAATAAATTCAGTCTCTCTATTGTGGGAATAATTGAAGATGATGTGGTTTCTCATTTGCTGGCTTCCACAGTAATTTCTTTGAATGGTTTTAAACGTAGAACAATTTTTTCAATGAGAGATCACTGATATAGGCTCAAAGTAGGAATTTTATTATTTATAGCATACTGTATGTGACAAGAATTTTTCCAGTTCCAAGTTTCTTTGCAACATGTTGTATATAGAGTTCCAGTCAGTTGGAACATATTGAATTAATTTGTGTCTAAGTAAACCAAACTTGTCTTGCAAATCTTCTAATTTGCTTAAAACTGCAACAAAATAATTAAAATGTGTAACAATATTTCTATTAACTGTGATTATAGTTTTCGCAGCTTGTTGAGAAAATATGCATTCATTTAGTGTCACCTGCAGTGTATGTATAAAGCATGATAATGCCTTCAAGTTGCAATTCCTGATTAAAGCTTCAGAAACTCTCAGTACTAAGAATATCTTATCACTTGTCAACTTACACTGTTCAAGAACACAAGAACACTATTTATCCGTTCACTGATTCGTGTAGCTGTGCGAGAACCTTCAAAGGGAATAATTCTCAAAACAGCTCTTTCTTGCTGAAAATCATTCTTGAACACTTAAAAAAAGAAAATTGTTTGTAGTTTCTGCCCAAATATCGGCGGTTAAAGAAATATATTTTACATCATCAAAAGTTTTCGGAATTTTTAACTGAACGTTTTGAAATATATTAGTGATGATATTTTCAGAAAAATATTTTTTGCAGGGAATATGTAATAAGGAACAATTTTTTTTTTAGTAATCTTTGAAATTCTAAATCAGATACAACAGAGTATGGCTGTATATTTACACATATCATTTCACCATCAAATAATTAACATCTTTGGATCGTTGATCATTTATATCCCATAATTTTTTCTTCTCTATTAATTAAGATAAAGTAGCTCGTCTTTGCATGAGTTTCCGTTGTTACTTTGGTTTCCGAACTTTCTATATCTTTCCATGTTTCCTTTAAAATATTTTAATATGACATCTTTTGAATTAATTTTCAATGTTTTGGAGTGAAGTGTTTGAATGTTTCCACTTTCGATATAAAAGCCGTGCATAAAACTCACTTTGAAAATTTTTCTCGTTTTTATCTTGATAAAAACATTTCAGCATACTGGACAGCCATCAAGGGATTTGGGTTTGGCTAAAATTTAAAAATTAAATGTTTTTTCAGAAATAATAATTCATTATAGTTTATTATTTTAAATTAACAATGGAATCTAAAGAAAAAGAAATAGTTTGATATTGAAAAATATTGTTATAAAATTATATATTATAATATAATACTATATATATTATATATTATTATATATATCTTATTAAAATTTCTATAATACTATTATATTAATAATATCTATATTATTATATATATATATATAATATATATATATTAGAATATATATGCTGAATTTTAGAAGATTTAGAGAATACAAATCCGCACGATAATCCCGGATATGGCGATAAGTTAATGCCAGGATTAATCGGTAATCAGTAATTCCATGTTTCACCAGATATATATAATATATAATATATATTATATATATATATTAATATATATATATATATATATGATATAATAATATATATTTCTATATATATATATATATATACTATATATAATATATATTAGAACATTAAAGAAATACAAAAAGACAGTAAAAAGACACATGGCTATCAAGATGCCTAGTTCAATTCTAACAGAACCAATCACAACAACATGCTATGCAAATCACAAGCACCCTATGATTGTCCTATCATATAACAGAATACACTAGTCTAAACATGCTCATACAAATTCCAAAAGACTGGGTTGTTCAACTTATTTTAAAAGTTTAAACTAAAATAGGAACTAAAACTATATCTAAATATATATATATATTAATATCATATTATTAATATAAAATATTATTACTATATATATTAATTATTATATATATATATATAATATATATCATATTATTATATATATATATATATAATATACTATATATATATATAATATATATATATATATAGTATATATATTATATAATATATATATATAATAATATATAATATATAAATAATAATTATTATACAGCGTAAATAACTATATAGTAACATGCAATTAACTTAATAACTCAGTAGACTAAGAGACAGCCATTTTGTTGTCCAAATATACCTATATCAGTGGGATCGTGTAAAACTTGGCATGGGGGGTGCAGTTATATATACTTAATATATATATATATTATATATATATTATATAATATATATATATAGTATATTTAATATATTATATATATATATGTTTACTATTAGTATATTTGATATAGCAAATGTACTCGTAATTTATTCTGTGATATTCTTAGTTGTTGTAAGTTTCGTGTCTAAGAAGTTTAGAATATTTATGTAGTGTATGCATAAATTTATACTTGATTTTTTTTAATTTTTAATATCGTTGGAAGATCGGAACAATCTGCAATTAACAAGACTTGAATAAATTCTTAGATGAATATCATAAAAATCAATATCTTTTCTAAAAATATCAATATCACTTTTCTACTAACAAAGAAATCTAAAATTTTTTATATTTATGTGTAAAAGTGTGCATAAATGTATAGGACTTTATTGTTTTTTTTTATACTCGATTTGATGACAGTCGAACAAATATCGGTAAGCAAAGACTAAAAAATAACAATAGTTATGTAGAAAGGTGTCAATTAGAACAAATTCGAAAAACGTTATTGCCTGTACTTATCTAGGATATTGGTACTCTCTCTCTCTCTATCTATCTTCTCTCTCTCTCTCTCTTCTACACTCTCTTCTGATATGTCTCTCTCTATCTCTCTCAATAATATATAATAATTATATATATATAATATATATGTATATGTATTTTAATATATACTAATATATAAATATATAATATTATATTATGATACATTATATAATTTAACAATATATCTATATTATCACATACATATATATATAACAGGTAATTAAATTTGCTCAGAAGCCCATATGTTATTTCCTCGCACAAAATAACACAAGTCTCCGTAAAATTGCGATAACTGACTTTAGTGTCTATGACTCTCTATATACAGGCGAAGAGGACTACAACTCCTCTAATTATCTATTCATGTAAATACTATTCATACTTTCTCATATGAGGAAAATTCCAAAGTTGCTATGAAATAATTAGAAGCAAATGCGCAACATTTAAAAGTACTATAGAAATATTTGAATTCTTTATTTCGTATGTTGACATATTTTGTTTATTTTTAAGAAACTTATAAAAATTGGCTTATTTTAGGGCCGACAAAAGTAGAGCCCAATTTTCTTTAGTGGAATTATATTAAATAAAATCGTACGCACCAATTTGCCGTTGAAAAAGATTCCCTGTGTTATTTTTTAATTGATTACTATTTTTTATGGACTAATGTAAAAAAAAAAACTCCAGATATTTTAACTTTTGACAAAAATTTCTATTTCTAATACATCGTATGATTGGACATTTTTTAATTTGGAGGGCTGACAAGAACCCACCACCAATTTTTTAAGGACCATAAGACGAGCCGCCATTGTTAAATAATATTTTAACAAGCCATCCATACCTATCCAGTCTTTCTTAATGTTGCAATCGAGTCGCACTTAACCAATCTCCTGTGGCAAAACATTCCAAAATTTAAAAACTCTATGCTGAAAGAATGTTTTCTAATATATCAAGATGGCATTGCTTTTCTTCTTAAATTTTCTGATTATGTTAACTTTCAACTGTCCGTGATTATTTTATAAAAAAAATTTTATTGTATAGTATATATCAATAGATGTAAATATTTTGTAAGACTGTAACATGTACCTCGTTGGAGAAATCAGCCTTTCTACCAGAAAATCATCCTAACTCCTTCAGCTCTGATCCTATGCTCTATACCTCAACCCAGAATCCTCCATGTAGCTCTACGTTGCACTCTCTCTGGCATCTAAGTCTTTTTTAAAATATATATTTAAAGAGATAATAAAAATTATATATTATAAACATAATGAAATATAACATCTATAAAATCATATATATTTATATATATATAATATATATATATTATATATATA
This sequence comes from Trachelipus rathkii, assembly GCA_015478945.1. Classification (NCBI taxonomy): domain Eukaryota; kingdom Metazoa; phylum Arthropoda; class Malacostraca; order Isopoda; family Trachelipodidae; genus Trachelipus; species Trachelipus rathkii. The sequence continues at coordinate 11,452 of JABUQX010016854.1, read as the reverse complement.
TACATAATACTATATATTATATATTATATTAAATATGTAAATTAATGATGGATTGTGTGTGTGTTTGGTGGTGTGAATGTTAGTGTATGTGGATGCCGACGTGGCGAAGTATGGATGTGTGCTCCTTTTATATAGAGTTTTCGACCAGTGGAAAATGTAATAAAAAAACATTTTTCAAAACAGATTATTCGTTTGTATAGTGAGGTCAGCTGTGGCCTGCCTGTACTACACTCAAAAGTATTAATCACAAACCTAACAGACTTCATTCATGTTATTGGTTTTGAGAATGGATCCATTAAAGTATTGTGAAAGTTTATTTTTGTTTAGTGTGTGTAAAAGAAAAGAGTGATTAGAAGATTGTGTTTAATAAAAGGTAGAAGCAAATCAGAATAATTATGTATTAATAATATAGATATTTATTATATTATAGTATATAATATATAGTATAATAATATAGTATAAAATATATATATATAATATATATAATATATATATATATATATATAATATATATTAACTATATATATATATAGTATTATATATATATATATATACTTAATATATTATATTATATATAGATATTAATATATTTAGTAAAATATATATATCAGTGGTCATCAACTTTTTCGCATTCCGCGTACCTTGACTGAAATTCATTTTGCCGAAGTCACCATGTTAGATTCTATAAATAACCCGTTTCATTATATTAAAAATATGGTCTATTTTATACATTAAATTAACATTGATATTAAGGAGTTACAGCAGGCAAAGATATTTATATTTTCTATGTGAATATATAATATATATTAATATATAATATAATATAATATATATATATATATATATAATAATATATATATTATATAATGATATTATAATTATTATATATATTTATATATTATAATATATACTATATAATATATAGTATAATATATATATAATATAATTATAATATATATATATATATATAATTATATTATATATATATATATATATTTAAAGATCGAAGGTGGGATGGCAGGATATGTGTTAAACATGATGAGATGGAGATGAGTGGAGGGTGCTACCTATTATTATAGCGGATGATTTGGTTCTGTGTGGCGAATCTGAAGGAGAGTTTGAGAAGTTGTAGAGAGATTAGGCAGGGTATGTAAAAGGGAGGTTTGAAAAGTAAATGTAGATAAGAGTAAGGTTATGGTTGGAGTGAGGGGAATTCCTCAGTGTGAGTATGTTAGATGGGTGAGCAGACTGGCAGCAATGTGTCTGGTTTAAATAGTTAATAGGGGTATGTGTGGATGAGAAGGGAAAGGATGATGCAGAGTTGTAGTAGGAAAGTTGTGGAATGGCAGAGTTGCTGAGTGCAATTAAACGTTGGTGAAGAAAGGTACTAAGATTTGGATTGCGCTAAGAGTCTTACATGAGGGTATGTTGTTACCTGATGTTTATTGTGTGTAGTGAGACATGGTCTGAATAAGAATAGTAGATCTAAGTCAATGTGATCGATGACATTTAGGCATGTAGGTGTGAGAGATTAATAAATAGGATGAAAGTATTAGAGAGTTGTTGTGGTGTGAAGAAAGGAGTAAATGAGAGAAATAAATGAAAGTTATGTTGAAATGGTTTGATCAAGTGGAAAGGATCATGTGGATAGTCGGTTGGTTAAGCGGATGATAAGTGGAGTGTGTTGGGACGACGGCTGGAGACCGGAACAGAAAGTGGAATTGAGGGTCGGTGAACAGAATGTCTGAAGGAGAGAATGTGAGTTTGGCAGAGGGCGAGAAGAAAGGTGGCATGATAGGAGAGAATGGCGGGTTTTGTATGGGGGCATGGTTGTGGCCACTGGCCAAGGGATGAACCCTTAACATTGACGATTTACCATAGCTGAGGTCGTCGCCCGGGCAATGAAGCTTTAGGTGATTATTCTGTTCTGTGACGAGCTTTACTATTTAATGGTACTAGAGGGGCGGTAGGCTGGTTATCTTTTCGAATTTGTATACTTCCTAATGCTTTTCTTTTTCGAATGTATGTAGCGCTCTTACCCAATGGAAATTAAGGTTGTGAGAAAGAAAGAAAGAAATATATATAAGATATTAATTATTAATATATTATCATATATATATTATATATATATTATATATATATATATATATAAAATATATATATAATATATATTATTATATATATAATATATTTATATAATTATATATTATATATATATATATATAATTATATATAGATATAAATAAATATTATATTATATATATTATATATATATATATTATATTATATATATATATATATACATATTATATATATCATAATATAAAATAAATAAATAAATTTACCTTATAATTGAGTCATTAGTGGGATGGAGATAGGATGAGCCTGTTGATCGCCACACATTTTCGAAAATCTGGGAATCAAGAATTGGGGATACAGCCACCTCATTTCGTTATATCTATTGATATTTAGTTTTATACCAGCGGATCAGCGAAATCCAGCATCGCATAAATAAGAAGTTGCATAATGGATTAAAAATTTGAGGCTTACGCTCAGAAGGGATATTCATTTATTTACGACATCCAATTTATTGTAATTCCATGACATAATTTTAATTTACACGAATGTCGCAGACAGTCTCATTACGATTCATTTTTTCCAGCAATGTAACTCAAGATGGGCAGCACATTAAGGATTGAATCATGAAATTGTCTCCATATGACGTTTTAAATATTTATCAAACCGGCAATAAGCTGTTGATAAGTGTTCTTCAAAATGGATTTATTCCACCGAGAGAAATCAAATCCATTTGAGTAAAAGTGTATGCAATATATGGAAAACATTTTCTTTGGTTCTCCATCTATTTTATTTATTTTACCATAATATTAGTTGTTTTTATGAAAGCCGAAATTTTCTCAATACCTTTCAAAATGTGCTGTATTTCCCTGCAGGGAAAATTAGAGATCAGCTTTTTAAAATATCACATGAGTAAGCTAAGTTTAGCAGAAAATCTCGTTAAATAAATAATCGGCATATTTGTGGTCTTCTTCTTTAAGGAAAATATAAAAATTCCTGTGGCAGTTCTTGTTCGATCCAATAGTTTACAAGGAGATCCATCTGAGCTGCTGAAGTACAAAAACACAGAATGTACAGAATACGTCGGAAATCGCAATAATTTTTTGTAAAAAAACCTTCGCTTCAATCGAGTTTTTCATTAAATTAATAAATATCACTACATATCGAAGACACGTGTTCAATGTAGACTCAAGAAATTTAGATGCGAGTGCTTCCCTGTGAATAATGCAATGGGTCCACAGTGCATCAGGAGCTTTGCTTCGAATAAGTGCCTGCAATCCTCCGTAAAATCCGGACATAGCCGTACATCAGTGCAGAACAACTGGCACATATGCCCATCGAAATTATTTCCTTATAAAGTATCGAGGATCTCGAACAGATCTTGAGCCTTAGCACCAGTAATAATACTTTTACAAAAAAGATCTATAATATAAACTGTCCGTAAACCCACCCACATAACAAATCAAAATGGGCTTTATTATTATCTGTGGCTTATCAGCTGAGACCCAGATTCATTCCTTTTTTTTACTCCAAATTTATTGCTCAATTGAGAATCTTGTGCATGTATTTCGGCCGAACTGATTGTGTCATTGGGACAGGGGCATTTTGAAGAGATATACCAGAGAATCACCGATCATTATGTTCAACATACCTACGCAGCTGGATAGATATCATTTCCGCCGATAGTATGCGGATGTTTACATTAATTGCATTCTATTTGCACACTGTGGATCTAGCAAAAGCAGTTTGACTGAGCATGTTAGATAAAAACACCACTTTTGTGATTTCAATGCTACATTAAACTTCTTGTAAAATAGCGAGATTAATAACATAGTGCATATGGTTTCAAATGACGTCTTCAACTTTACTTGGGTAC